>MJUU01071893.1:41834-56068 GCA_002080025.1 Modiolus philippinarum
ACACACAATGGTAAAATCTCTGGATACTTTTAAAAGGTAAAAGCTACTCAAAAATATTAAAAGTCAAGAAGTAGACCATATGCATTCAACATTACTTCTTAAATCTATTTCTCTTAGCACCAGTATGTCCAATACCCAACAATTCATATCTCTTTAAATGCAGTCTATGAAGCAACACTCTACAAGCAGGTTCTAATACAAATGATATAGCCTCATCTAGTGCAGGCTTTTGTCTATTACATGCATATTCTAGAAGCTGCTAAGGATTAGCTATAATATCTATAATGGTTAACGTACATTGACTATAAAGCATAGGAAGAAGCTCACTTTATCTACATTTAATCTCATCTATCAGTGGATGTCTTACTGCATTCAGTGCATTACAGAGTAGCAAGAAATGTTCCAGTGTCTCATCAGCCTCCTTGCACATCTGACACACTGGATCAACACCAAACTTTTTAGAAACAGCTCGATTGGTTTGAAAAATATACTGGTATGTCCCTGTTGCGATTTAAGTACGTACTGGTAGCCGGGCTATATCTCTAACATTTGCTGAGTTGGTACTAAGTAATCGATGTACTTTACCAAAACTTTCTAGTCTATTTAAATACTTCAAACTTGAATATCTAGCAGCAATACAGTTGACCTCATTTATCCAATACTTTAATTTTCTTCTCTACCATGTTTTTCCATCTTGTTTTTGAAAGTGGTTCATACAGAAAGTCATATATATTGTGGATTTCATATTTATAGCATAATTTTTGCAGCTCTATGAACCAACTATGGCTTTTCGAATTTTTGACACAAAGTTGTCTTTCAGCAATCTTCCACTCAACAGATGTTGATTTAGCTCTAGTGATATTAACAAACAAGGAAAATATCTTCAAATGTATTTCTGCTTCAATAGGCATCAATCCACTAAGTATCCAAACTGCCGAATTGGCTATATTTGTAGATAATGTTAAAATCTGTTTAATGAGCTTTTTATAGTACTGAATTAAATATAAAAAATAAAAATTAAAAAGTCGGAGAAGTAAAAGATAAACATACTTGACACACAGGATGATAAAAGTAGCTTTGTAAACTACAGATGATCAAAGAAAATTCAGTCTATAATGACCCTGGCCTGGCTGGACAAAAAAAAACGCATCTGATAAATTAGTCGAAGGACAGTAAGGCCCTATCAAGTTAATAAATTTGTAGATTCTCATCCACCTGTAACAAAAAATCTGGGGTGGGTGAGAGGATTTTATTTTAATTTTTACTGATTTTCACTAGAAATGATAGGAATTTAAAGAAAATTTCTGAATGTTGAAAAAAAAAAAAATGAGCCTAGAAAAAATGGGGTGGGTTTGGATGAGAATCTATTAATTAATTTGATGTGGCCTAATGGTGAAGCTGGCACCCTAACATACCATGCAATGCTAGAAGACACTAACGCAGCTGTTGGTGCTACTGTAAATGGCAGTTAAGGGTCAGTCCCAAAACTAAAAGCCAGGACAAAATATTAAAAGAAAATTTTTTTCCGGGAAACAAATCTTGCAATATTTGTTCATTGGTGAATTGGCCTTTTATTTGACATTACAGGTGTTTTCCATGAAATACAACAGAAATACTACATGTACTTAGGACAGATTTTCTATTGTCTGATACAAAAAGTTATATGAACACACTGGTGATAAAAGACAGGCATGACATCATGCTTGTGTCCATGTCAACAAAAGCAAGACGTCACAGCAAACATTCCTAAAACTACAAAATAATGTACATGTAATGCCGTGTGAATTATATTATTTTAAGTGCTTATTATTATACAAATAGATAAACAAAAGATTTGATGGTACATCATTATTGTATCAGCCTTAATCTGGACTTTTAGTGATAAAGCTCATTCAACCAACTAAATCCGCCTGATTAGTGATACAAGAAGTTGTACCATTACACAATGTATATAATATATAACTATTTTCCAAGAGAACGAAATGTTATTCTTATGTAAATATTGTTGCCTCCAAAAGAACTCGTTAGGCAGAACAAATATACTTTGACAGGGTGAAGGCTTGTTCCTAAAGCATTGTATGTCTTCAAAAGGGAACAATGTTGAAGACTGACAAACAGTAAAAACTCTGACTGACTCTAAATCAATGTCTCTTTGATAGCATTTTCTTTTTTTTTTGTATCTTAAAATGCAGATCTGACAAAATGTAATTACAGAATAAAAAATTTAAGGTGGAACTTGAACAATGTTGAAGAAAATAACCTTTTGTTGGAAAAGGGTGCAAAATATATACACTGTTCAAGACAGCTAGATGATAGAACTGATAGGTAAATCAGTTTCTGACTACATTTTTCTCTATAAAGTTATGCCAGTTCTGGTTTCCAGGAGTACAGAGAAATTCTCTTATTGTACCCCTGTACTGAAAATTTCCAGCAACATACATTTGTATTCTGATGTCGCCTAGGAATGTCAGATGTCAAGTACTGTCCGGTGGTAAACAAATTGCACTTTGTGGTTATAAATGTGAGAAAAATAATCAACAAACCATTGAAAATGCAAGATTAATAAAATCAGACATGTTCAGGTAAGATTTCAATGGTTCTCTAACTCAAGAAGCCTCTTCAGAGATATATTGAAATCTTTCCCTTTGGTGTTTGAGGTTACACCTCATAGAAGTGCCAAGGAAAGAGATGAATATGACAAATGATGCTTTGGAAACACATTAAATGACCTCTTCTGAAACCATCATGTCAGTTGGAAGCAAACTAAGTCACATACAGAAGTAAAAAAAAATTGTCTAGTAGCGGGTGAGCACCTTATCCAAGATGGTCACAATTTGGAACAAACTTGACGTTGGACCCTATTTTAAACACGCTCAAAGATCTTTTCCTTCCAAAATGTATAGCACTTGGAACATTGTTTAAAAAAGAAGCTATGAAAAAGCATTTGAAAGATCTCCTCTGAAACCCCTAGGCCAGTTAGAAAAAAAACGAAGGCGCAATAGTTTTTTGATGGTGTCCTGAAAGTGTGTCTTTTATAAGTCAACATTCTATCCTAGATTGCCACCAATCTAAAATATAGTTTAACTTTAGAAATTCATCAGCATACTTTAAAAAGGAGACCCTTTAAAATAGAAATTTATTGACTGTCTATATCAGCCATGGTCCAAATGGTGCAATGGTCATGATGGTGCACATCGAAAATTGTGTAAGGGAAAGACATGTATAAAGATTATGACTTTAATTTTGTGACTTTTTATTTTTTGTGCTTCCAGAAACCTCATGAACATAATGAATATAGCAAAAATTAGAATCTGGCAAAATTATCTATTATATGTTATACGCAACTTATAAATCATTTGACTATTTCAGTATAGAAGATGAATACCAGTAATTTGATGGATTTTTCCATCCTTGAAGATGAAGAAAATCAGTTTAAAGCTCCACCACTGGCACAAACACCTGTAGTCAAGAATTCTATATTAAAACCATCAAATAAAGATAATCTAATTCAGCTTAATACACCAATCCATAAAAATCTGAAGGTAAGATTTACAAGGTCTATATTGTAAAGACACATTGAAAAACATAATCTGAAGGTAAGATTTACAAGGTCTATATTGTGCAGACACATTTAGAAACATTAACTGGTATGTTTCGAGTACATTGTATTGTAAGTTATACCAGGAGATAAAAGGGGTGGCGGGTAAAATTTAAGTATATTTAAAAAATAATCAGTTGGAATACACAATACACTTGCAGAATTTTTTCTTAAGATTGTCAACAAGTCACTTTTATGTTCACTTGGCATCAGATTGTTAGAATTAGAAAAATGTATGTTGAATGCATATTTTAGAACAGACATTAAACATGTTACATGTTAGTGAAGCTTTACATGCAGTTTATGGTATATCGAGAAAAATATATATTTATTTCTCTGCAACATGTTAATATTTTTATACAGTAATTTGCTTTCACATTAATACATGTTAATATAAATTTTGAAAATAATTGATTAATCACCAACCTGACCAAGGCAGGCTAATTTTGGACTTGGCATGTGTAGTTATGCCACTTGACACTCGAAATTGTATGAAAAAAAAAAATGAAGGGTTTGACACAAACTTTACTATATTAGCATGATTAGTGGACAACAGAACTTAATATACTGAAATTTACTAGTCCTGCAGTGAATTCACAAGCCAAAAATGAATATAGTTTTGTGAAAATTTCCAAATTTGTAGTTCATTTATAAAATTTGCTACTCTCCTCAAATTTACTAGCCTCTTGTTAGAATAATTGGGTTATTGTCGAATCTTATATAATGTATCATCACTATTCTAATAACAGATCTTCACAAAATTACTTAAAATATCCCAATCAGGGTTTTTTGGCTACTTTTTCAGGTGAAATTTCAGACTCCGCAGCCAACAAAGACTGTTACACCAACAAGATATGAAACCATTCGTGAATTAGATGATAAAGAGAATTGGGTTGAACGTACAACAGTGGTATTGAAGTCTGATCATGAAGAAAATGTTTCTAATGCTCAGTCAATCTTACTGGAAGTTATTGAGGAGAGTATTAATAGGTAATCACATGTTGTTGTCCTACAGTATAAGATAAGATATGAATGTTATTAAACTAATCAAGAACCCATACATGGCATCATAGAACAGCAACATACAGTTTGATTAGACATGAAATAAGAACAAACAAATAAAAATAGAGACCATTATTAAATAGTTATGTAAAATATGATTAAAATTGTCTATGCAATACAAAATGATTAGAGCAAATATAGATAGGTTTACTGGACAAATACGACCAAACAGGCCCAATACGGATTTACTGGCTNCAAAGTAAAACGGTCGTTGTAGGTTACTTTTCTCTCGTCGGTTTTTAGATGTATCATTTGGTACTGGTTTCCGTATTTTAAAAGACAAACCAGTTCAAATAATATGGCCGAATTGTAAAGTACCAGGTTTGCATCACCTGGGAAGCGTTTGGTGGCTGCAAAGGAATATACTGAGGAATTAAAATGTAAAGATTCGAATCATGAAGGGAAAAAGATGCGAAGGGTGTTTCTCGAACGAATGACAATGTGGGATGGATGAGATACTCGCGGTACGAGTATGAAACACAACTGATGTCATGTTCGTGATATACGCTTTTAACTCTGTCAACGCTTGCCATTGTAAATTTGAAAAATAAAAACTAATTTAACTGATGACAACAAATTAAGACTAAGTTCTAGTTGCATATTTAAGTGTCAATGATACTCGCGCCACGAGACTCACCAGATCTTCTCTATAGTTGGCTACCCATAAAGAGAAACTTGTGCCAGAGAAAGTACCACCTAAATTTTGTGGCAAAACAAGAACCCAAAAGACCCCTGCTAACATTTCTTAGAAATATCAAAAAGACATATTTTCAGGTTAACAATTTCACAAAATTTTGATGATTGATTAGCTAGAGTAACGTCCACTGAGCAATATTTCAGCTATATTAGGAAGTGAACAGTTAAATAAATTGAAAAAATCANTGTTTATCCATGCCGTCATATTACAAGTCAAATTTACAAATGTTGGAGACTGTTCCCCATAGCAGAAATACATGAAAATAAACTTGAGGATAAAAAGTAAACATGAAAATTGACTGACAAGTCCTTCGCCCATTTTGTTGCCACAATCGATAGCATAGTTTTACATAACTATTTAATAAAGGCGTCATAGAATGTTATTTTTCACATTGGTCCTGTATTATGTCTTCGGTCAGTCATATTGGACATAATACAGGACCAATATGAAAAATCCCATTCTACATGTATAAACCCTATACTATTGGTCAACTATGTTAAGTATAGATAAGATAAGAACTTTCCAGCATCATTATTTCAGGTTAACTTGTTTTCATGGTCCAGTGACTAAATGAGGCCAAATAAATATATCTGTTTAAGTTACATCCAACGTAAACATGTAGAGTCGCTAAATTGGCTTTTCATTTTATATAATCTGTTCATTTTATATATGATATCTGGAAAAATTGCACGCTTTTTTAGACACTGATTTGGATTTTTTTCCTGGAAATTGAGATTCATTACTGCAGATGGTTATATAGAAATTCAGATAAGAATAATACAAAATGTATACATTTAGCAAGATGCATGTGTCAAGGGTTAAAATGGAGTTGTAACAATACACATATAAATATAAATACACAACAATTCCTCTTGTGGGTTTGGTAATTACAAACTGAAACAGTGCTCACAGTAATTAATATCTGGGACTTCACACAGCATGCACACTACTTTTTGCAACTTGGGGTACATGTACCCCTTGATCCTTAAATTAAGGGTATTTTTTAGGTTACATGCGCATTCCAGTATATTTAATTCACTATTTAAAAGAGGTTCAGCGAATGGACACAGTGATTGAAAGCAACCAATCAAATAGCACAAAACACTTCAATTACTTCTTTACTTTCACTTTTGATGTAAACAATACATTTTGACTGAAAAGAAAAGCATGAATATTATATGATACATATAGATTACACCACAAGATCCTGTTCATTACCATATTTTATCCACTAGAGATAGTTAAATTTTAAAATTTTAATTGCGAGGCTTGCCGAGCATTTAAAAATTTTTAAATTTAACTATCGAGAGTGGATAAAATATAGTAATAATCGGGATAAAGTGGTGTAATCTTTTTCTCTAATGATCAATGATAAACACCGAGAATTGTATTCCAAATAGATTTGGTGGGAAATAGCATGGGGCTTTATTCAACATACGTTGAATAAAGAAAATTTATCTAACGGGTCAAAACCGGTTTAAACTTGACATATCATTAGAGAAATATTTTTCCCACCAAAAAGAAAAGCATGAATTTTATATGATACTGTACATATTTTTCAAATGAACATGCATGTACATTTTGCTTTCTGAATTGTACGTGCATGTTTTCTAATGTACGTTAATTACATACTTCAGTATGTTTATGAGCATACTGTTCACACAACAAATTTGATCATATGAAATGCTTATGTTATGCAGTTGTTGATATTTTGTAACACACTTGGAATATTACTTTTTTTTAATTGATTTCATAGGAGTGAAAGTAGGAGTAATGGAGTACCTGAGATAAAAATACAAGATTCATCTGATAACCAAACAGGGAAACTAGAGGACAAAGGTCCAAAAACCACAAGTGAAACTTGTCTGACACCATCTATGGAAAAGACTTCAAAATCTCAAAATCCAAGTAATAATGTAGATCAAGTAGAAGTCCCACAAAATGCAGGAACTTCTCCACCTCTCCCTGTCAAAACAGGAGCATATAGTATTGATTTTGACAATTTGGATGCTGTTGATCCATTTAAAACATCTGGAGGACTTATGTCTTCTCCATCAGTAAAATCTGATAAAACTGATTGTAAAGTAGAGAAACAATCACATGATTTGTTAGATAGTAAGTTGGAGGATATAGACATTGATCTTATAGATGATAAATTTGCAGATATTACACTTTCTGAAAACAAACCTTCATCTGATGGAGATGTCACTTTTATAGAAAACAAACATTCAACTGAAGCAGACTTGACAGTTGTTGAAAATAAACACTCAGATGGTGTAAATGTGACGGTGCTTGGAAATAAGAAAATGGATGAATTAGACATAACTGTAACTGATAATAAAGTAAATAACATTGATTTCGACAAAATTGGGGATCCATTTGCAACAAAAAAGCAGTTGGTAAATTCTCCTCAAAATATTAATTCTGTATCTAATAATTCAGCTACAAAAAATGTATCAGAAAATCCTTTTGCTGCCTTGAAAATGGATTTCATTTCCACAGAAACCTCAGATGTATCATCAGACATTATGCTAGAAAATTGTTCCTCTAAGATTTCAGATGAAATGTTGCCAGATTTGAGTCCTGAAAATTCTTTGGCAAAAGTTATAAATGAGAATAATGCACAACATTCAGACACTAATAACACGAATTCACCTAGTATAAATTCTGAAGAAAATCCCTTTGCTACTAAGACGAAAATAGCCAATTCACCAATCATTGCTTCAGAAGAGAACCCCTTTGTTACCAAATCAAAAGTACCAAATTCACCAACAATTGCTTCAGAAGAGAATCCTTTTGCTACCAAGGCAAAAGTACCTAATTCACCTACAGTTGCTTCTGAGGAAAATCCTTTTGCTACCAAGTCAAATGTACCAAATTCACCAACCATTGCTTCAGAAGAGAATCCTTTTGTTACCAAGTCAAATGTACCAAATTCACCAACCATTGCTTCAGAAGAGAATCCTTTTGCTACCAAGTCAAAAGTTCCAAATTCACCAACAATTGCTTCAGAAGAGAATCCTTTTGCTACCAAGGCAAAAGTACCTAATTCACCCACAGTTGCTTCAGAAGAGAATCCATTTGCAACGAAGTCAAAAGTACCAAATTCACCATCCATTGCTTCAGAAGAGAATCCCTTTGCTACCAAGTCAAAAGTACCAAATTCACCTTCAATTGCTTCAGAAGAAAACCCATTTGCTACCAAATCAAAAGTATCAAATTCACCATCAATTGCTTCAGAAGAAAATCCATTCGCTACCAAATCAAAAGTACCAAATTCACCAGCAGTTGCTTTAGAGGAAAATCCTTTTGATACCAAGTCAAAAGTACCCAATTCACCAACAATTGCCTTAGAAGAGAATCCTTTTGCTACCAAGTCAAAAGTACCAAATTCACCAACCATTGCTCCAGAAGAAAATCCTTTTGCTACCAAGTCAAAAGTACCAAATTCACCTTCAGTGGCGCCAGAGAAGAATCCTTTTGCTACCAGGTCAAAAGTACCAAATTCACCAACAATTGCTTCAGAGGAGAATCCTTTTGCTACCATGTCAAAAGTACTAAATTCACCAACAGTTGCTTTAGAGGAGAATCCATTTGCAACTAAGACCAAAATAGCAAACTCCCCATCAAAAGATACAGCTAACATAGATTTGAAATCTGTAGAATTACAGAAGTCTGACACTGCAAAAATAGAAAATCAAGAAGAAAAGGTGACGGCAAAAGTAACATCAAATGACCCTTTCTCACCACAAGTTCTGATTGCCAATACCAATATTACAGGCAAGAAAGATCTGAAAAATTCGACTACGTAAGTTTACTGATTACATGTTGGAAATATAGTCTTGCACACTGATTCCCATTATTATGTACATTTCTAAAATCAAGATGGTCAAATATTCATATTTTAAGTTCAAGGTTTACAGAGTTTTACATTTAGTTTTCAACTGATAATTTCATATTTTTTCCTGTAAATTTACATGATTATGGCATTTTGTATAGTGTTTATCATTGCCAAATAAGAGTGAGAAAAAAATGCAAGAAATCATTTTATAGGATATCTACAATGTACAATGTATATTGACTATATTGATTTGCATGAAATTTCTTTTTATGCCCCGCCTACGATAGTAGGGGGCATATAGTGTTCGGGTGTGTCTGTCCGTCCCAAGCCAGGTTTATCCTCAGATTGAAGTTTTTTTTTCTGTGAAGGATGTATGCTATTATCATGAAACATTGTATGAATACACATTAGGGTATAATTATACAAAAATCATAATAAAATTTAATCCTGGCTACCAACTTCATGCTTCACTGATTATTGAAAAAAGGGGGTAGTATGAGGTTTACCCTTAGGTTGAAGTTTTTTTACTGTGAAGGATGTATGCTATTATCATGAAACTTTGTATAAATACACATTAGGGTATAATTAAACAAAAATCATAATAAAATTTTATCCCGACTACCATTTCATGCTTCACTGATCATGAAAAAAGGGGGATAGTATGAGGTTTACCCTTAGGTTGAAGTTTTTTTTCTGTGAAGGATGTATGCTATTTAAAATATCATTAAACTTTGTATAAATACACATTAGGGTATAATTAAACAAAAATCATAATACAAATTTATCCTCGCTACCAATTTCATGCTTCACTGATCTTGGGAAAAAAACATAACAAATATTTACCCATGCCACCAACTTCATATTTCACTTGTCATGAAAAATGGCATTGATCAAAATAGGTGTGAGGCGGGGCATTTTGTCCGTTAGACACATATTCTTGTTTATCCTACTTCAATTAAGGTCACAGTTAATACATGTAACTTGTTTTCAAAAACCACAATAGTACATTATATACACAGATTTCTATATATCATGAACTGTAACCAAACTAAAACATGCTGCTTCAGATTTGTTTGAAATGAAAAGAAAATCTATGAATGTGTATTTGAGTAAACATCCATTTTAGAAGCTAAGCCTAGGCAACCCTCTTTGAGCTTAGGGCTTTTTCAGAATAATTGGGGTCTGAAGGCACTTTGATAAAATTTAATGGTTAGAAGGGTATAATGAAAACTTGCACAAAAGAAACATAAAGTCAAATGTAGCCCCAACAAATAAAAATTTTGCATGTTGAGTTATTTTTTTTACCACCGCCACACTTAATGGGGAGGTATCATGTGACCCTCAGTCATGTGTACATCCGTCCCACAAAGGTTTCTGACTGATAACTTATACGGTCATCAAACTTGGTTTGCAAGTTGTTTACCATGTAATGTGCCATTACTATTTTTAAAAAGTGCTGTCCTACTCAATGTATACATTTATTTCTGGATAGCCCTCAGCTGATTTACTGACTATGCTACCTTTCACAAAGCATGAACCCTCATCTTCTTAATACATATATCAGAAAATCCACAGAATTAAAATTGTGTACAGCTTTCAAAAACTGTATTAAAAAATTCAATTTATACTTTACAGAAAATCAACTGATGGATTTGATAATTTAGGCATTGATGAGGACCAGTTTAAACCTGCTTCAGATGGTATGTATAGTTTTTGTTTATTTGTATTGTTTAACTAAGTGCATGTTGATTGTATGAACACAGAAGACTGAAATAGTCTTAATTTCATATTATTCTGATCAATAAACTGATATAATAGGAAAAAAAAAGAAACAAGTCAAATTTGGATGAAACAATGAGGCAAAAAAAGGTCTGTTTATGTTACATCCTTTTTGAAATACATGTAGGGTTGAAACAGTGATTTTTCCAACTCTGATTTAGAAATTTATTTTTAAACAGGAAATCAAGCGCCATTACTAATTTTCGTTTTGAATGGTGACAATCTCGGTGAAAAATAAAAATTGTTAAATGTTTTTAAGCATGTTTTACAAATTGACAGCTACATTGGTGTTTTGAACATGTTGAACAAACATTCTCATTGTTACACTAAATTGAATGTAAGGTTGTGGGGTTAAAATTGTGTTGGAAATTCACTTACATTAGAAAACATGCACATACAGTTTCACAAATCAAAACGTTTATGCACATACATGTAAATTTAAATAAGATGTCAATTTGATAATCTCTAATTCAAACTGTTCAACATATGCCAAAATGCAACATACTTTTTGGTTTCTAAAATTGATTTTATTAACCTTTTCCTGTTTCGTACAATGCCAAAAATGCCAAAAAGAGAAGTGTAAACAATGGAAAGGTGCTGCAATGTAAAAACAACTTATTTCGAGTTGGTAACATTGTGCGTTCAAAATTTCTAAATTTAATAACGTTGGTTGACATAAAATATTGTTCGGTCATAAAATAACCACAAAAACATTTTTCATTTTATAAAGAATGAATGTTATTTCCCATGCTACTTCAAGAGAATTAGACACATTAAATATACTGCATAGAAATAGGAAATGAAAGACAATAAACAAGTTATCTGAATTTTGAAAGTTGGATTATTGTAAAATATCAAACTGCTTGCCAAAATATTAAGCTTGGGGCTTGTTGCTTCTGCTCATTCACTCCTGTGCTTTACACTCTTTCTCACAGGATGATATTTTAAGATATACGGGTTTCAAATTTCAGATAAAATATACACCATATTCAGGGTCCGACTCCGACCTGCCGTTGGTTGTGGGGTTTTCTCACCGTTCATTGAAGATCTTATGGTGGCTTTGAGTTGTTATTACTCCCCTTTGGGTCGTTGTCTCTTTGACACATTCCCCGTTTCCCTTCTTTTTTCTATTATACATTTTGATTAACAAATTTGTGTCTAATTATGTTTCAGTATTTAATGACACAGCAGCATGGGATATTTTGGAGAGTTTTGGATCGTCTACAACAGTAAGTATAATCATACTGTCCGTGATAGAAAGTGGACAGTAGATACATAGGATTAACACAAACTAAATATCATAAAGAGAAGGAGGCACGTAGAAACGACAGGTAATCCCTCGCCATTCTGTTGTTAATATCAGCACTCCACAAAGTTGTACTAAACAAGATAAGAATATTTGTATATAGATGTTGTACATGGAGAACAACAGAAAAAAATTATGAAATAATGTAAAAATCTGAAACTTAAAGACAGAAGAGGTCCAAATTCTTGAAGTTAATTCTTTTTATTAGGGTGGAAAAAGAATGAGTTCATCACCTTGGACCAAGACACATGTAAATACCAAACTGAAAATTAAAATTTTATTTCTTTGTTCTCAATGTACAACAGCTACACAAATATTCTTATTCTGTCTACTTCATGACATTCAGCTGTCTCTCAGCATATTTGTTTATTTAAGGTATGATCTGTTATGCAAGTTATGCATAAAATATTTTTTAAGGGGATCTTATTTCAATTAGTAGCCTTACACCTATTGCAGATGTATTTAGGACCAACAAAATATTTCTACAAGTTGTAGTATCTGCATGAAAGATCCAGACTGCAACATAAATTTTTTTGGCGTAATCACTCACAGGCTTTCGGAAATGTGCCGGTCCGTCGGTCCTGACCGGCATTTTTGAGTCTGGACCGGTGAATTATTATCCGTGTCAGACCAGAGGACCGGCAAGAGATTTCATCTGTCCATTGGTTGTTGCCTCTGTTTATCTGCATGTCAATAGAAAATGTTTAAAACAGTCTTTAAAGTATAACATTGCTTGCTTTCTTTATTAGATTTTTGCTGCAGAATATGTTAGCTTTATCCAATTTTGACTACCAAATTGCTAATGGCTGACTTCCGATTTTGTACATCAGAACCGGAATGATTTTTTTCAGGATTTTTGTCATAATGGTCCGGCAAGTTCACTTTCAGTCCAACAATTTTTCTTGCTTGTCGTACCAAATGACCCGCAGAATTTTTCATCTTTCGGAAAGCCTGCACTCATACATGAAATGTAGATCAAAGTGGCCTAATTTTCATCTTGAGCTTCATAACATTGCAAGACACATCTACGGACAAAATATTAATCCTCTAAGAGTTTAAGTATCCGAGATCTGGAATCTACATGACTTAAACCTGAGTCCCTTGTTCATGAAATGAAGACCAAAGTGACCTCATTTTTAGCTAACCTGGCTAATGCCAGGGTGAGCTTTTGCTATCACTTTGCGTCCGTCATCCGTCCGTCTGTCGTCCGTCCGTCCGGTGTAAACTTTTCATTCAAAGATCTTCTCCTCTGAAACTACTGGGCCAATTGGAACCAAACTTGACCACAATAGTTCTTGCGTGGTCCTCTACAAAAAAGATGTTTTTCAGGTCCGTATGATATCCAAGATGGCCGCCAGCAGGAAACATAGTTTTAACATAACATAGATTTGACATAATCGGATTTGACTCAACCCTGGATTGACTCACTGATAGTGTGACAGGTGCCGCTAGCGGAGCAGGACATGTTTACCCTTCCGGAGCACCTGATGTCACTCCTGGTTATGCCCCGCCACGAAGTGGAAGGGGCATATAGATTTACCCTTCTCCGTACGTCCGTACGTCCGTACGTCCCGATGTTAAGTTTTGCGTTTAGGTCCATATATTGGCAACCTCTTGTGGTATTTTGATAATATTGCATCAGTACATGCACCTTGATTAGTACTTACAGATTCACTAACAATTAGGGATCCATGACCTACTATTTACGCTTGAGTGACTTTGGTTTAATTTTGCGTTAAAGTTCATTTCTCAACAACTACGCATTATAACAATAAGATGTTTCATCAAATTAATTGCCTTAATGAGTATGACCCAAAACATTGACAGTTAGGTGGCTTTGACCTATATTTTACGCTTGAATGACTTTGGTTAAATTTTGCGTTAAAGTCCATTTCTCAACAACTACGCATTATAACAATATGATGTTTTGTCAAATTAATTGCCTTGATGA
>MJUU01071894.1:668-13160 GCA_002080025.1 Modiolus philippinarum
TTGACATAGAACTGAAAGCTTAGATCAGGAGGAATTTAAAGAAAAAAATCCCATAGAAATCCGATGAAAAATAAAGATTTCAAATATTTCGAAAATTTGTAATTTTGGCCCCTTTGACCCCTTGTAGCTCGGAAACAGTAAGAGCTACGATAAAACCGTTGACATATCACCGAAAGCTTATATCAAGAGGAATTCAAAGAAAAAAATCTCATCAAAATCTGATGAAAAGTTAAAATTTTAGGTTATCTGTAAATTTATGATTTTGGCCCGCTTCGGCCCCTCATAGCTCAGAAACAGTAAGAGCTACGCCAAATCTATTAGCATACTACTGAAAGCTTACATCAAGAGGAATCCAAAGAAGAAAATCTCATCAAAATCCGATGAAAAATAAAAATTTTATGTAATCTGCATGTTTGCAATTTTTGCCCCTCATAACTCAGAAACGAAACAAATATCAAAAATCTGATGGTGCAGCACCTATTTATTTTTCATAAGGAATCCATTGCAAAAAACAGCATCAAAATCGGACTAAAAATAAACAAGAGCTGTCGCCGAATGGCAGCCAAATATACCCCCCGCTCATTGAATCCTGAATTGATATGGTAAGTGCAAATTTAAGTTGGTGTGGACACAATACAGGTGTGGACAAAGTACAAGTGTGGACACAATACAANTATGGACACAATGATATAATCTTCAAGAAAGAACTTTTCACATGGGTTCCTATGAAAATACTCTGTTGAAATCAAACAAATATAAAATTCACCCTTTTTTAGCCTATTTGACATTTCACACAAAAATCATAAGCATTAGAGAAATTTCATTACAACACTTTGAAAACAACTTATCAAGAAGATTACAATGAAAAAGATGTGTCTCTCCAACAGTTTGATTTCACAATATCTACGCTTTAAATTATTTCTTTGAAAAAAAAATCATTGCAGAAGGAATCAATGAAAATCAGTCAAATTATCTCCTCTTCATGGTTCGAACATTTATTACATTCCTTCATGCACATCTCCATATAATGTCCTTCCCTTGTCTAAAGTTTCATTAAAATCCTTCTATGGTTTAAGAGGAGTTGCGCTTGCAAGGAAACCCATACATAGCCAATCAACGAAAAGTCAAAGTCAAATTATCTCCCCTTTCTGGTTTCGGACAATAATTATATTCCTTCATGCACATCTCCATATAGTATCCTTCCTTTTGTGTAAAGTTTTATCAAAATCCTTCACATGGTTTAAAAGGAGTGGCGCTTACGAGGAAACCCATACATAGCCAATAAACGAAAAGTCAAAGTAAAATTATCTCCCCTCTGGTTTCGGACAATAATTATATTCCTTCATGCAAATCTCCATATAGTATCCTTCCTTTGTGTAAAGTTTCATCAAATTCCTTCAAGTGGTTTTAGAGGAGTTGCACTTACGAGGAAACACATACATAGCCAATCAACAAAAAGTCAAAGTCGAATTATCTCCCCTTCCTGGTTTCCAACAATAATTATATTCCTTCATGCAGATCTCCATATAATGCCCTTCCTTTGTTTAAAGTTTCATCAAAATCCTTCAAGTGGTTTAAGAGGAGTTGCGCTTACGAGGAAACCCATACATAGGGAATCCATGAAAAGTCAAAGTCGAATTATCTCCCCTTCCTGGTTTCGGACAATAATTACATTCCTTCATGCACATCTCCATATAGTGTCCTTCCTTTGTATAAAGTATCATCAAAATCTTTCAAGTGGTTTAAGAGGAGTTGCATCTTTCAAGTGGTTTAAGAGGAGTTGCGCTTACGAGAAGTGTGGACAGACGGACAGACAGATGGACAGAGGGATGGACGGACGGACGGACGGACAGACAGACAGACAGACAGGGTGATTCCTATATATCCCCCAAAACTTTGTTTGCGGGGGGTATAAAAAATAAATTTTTTTAAATTCGCCCCTTTTGGACCCCATTTATCTCATGAACGGTACATGCGACTTGAAATCCGTTGGCATACTACTGATTGGAAATTACCTCAGGAGCACACTGAAAGAAACCCCATCAAAATCCGATTATTAATAAAAATTCTACAGCTAAATAGGTGAAAACACCCAATTTTGCCCTTTTTGGCCCCTATTTTAAAAACGGGAGGGGCCATAATAACAAAAACCAATCCACACCTTCCTTTTGTGCTAAAGAACATTGTGTTAAAATTTCATAAGGATTGATCAACTTCAACTTGAGTTATTGGCCAAAACTTTAAGTGTCTACAGACAACAACGCCGCCACCAACGACAACGACATCGACGACGACGACAGCGCCATACCATTATAAGACCACAAAATTTTTTGCGGTTGTATAAAAACTAAGTCCAAATACGGAAAAAATACAGAAAAATGAAAATAATAAATTTCAAAATTTTCATCTAGAGGTAATTTTCAGAATTTTGGCCCCTTTGACTCCTTGTAGCTCGAAAATGGTAATAGCTATGCAAAATCCACTGACATACTACCGACAGCTTACATCAAGAGGAATCCAATGAAAAAAATCCTATTGAAATCCGATGAAAGATCAAGATTTCACATATTTTGAAAATNATTTTTTTAGCTAGAGGTAATTTTCTGACCATTATCTAGCTTCTGTCCAATTTTGACACAATTCTATAAAGATTAAATGACTCTATCTAACCTATGAAAAACTTGTGCAATTGTTGACGCCGCCGCCGCCGCCGCTAACAGAATTTGGATCGCTATGTCTCGCTTCCGCAACATTCGTTGCAGGCGAGACAATAATGATCACTTATGTTGTAATAATGATGGCTTATGTTGTAAATGGCTTATGTTGTAATAATGATCATTTATGTTGTAATAATGATCACTAATGTTGTAATAATGATCATATATGTTGTAATAATGATCACTTATGTTGTAATAAGGATTGCTTATGTTGTTTATAATCACATGGTTATGGTTAACAATCTCGCGTTTATACGGGTGATCATTTCCAGACTTCAGACCAAATATCAACTGATACTAGACAAGAATTTGTTTTTAAAATGACACTGTTGACATTTGCAGCCAGGCAGACAGACAAGGGGTCAAATAGATTCACAGAAAGTAAACTATAGGGGCACCTGCATCTTGATGTAGGGCTCTATTAATCGTAAGGACTCTTCCTCAAATAATATGCAGTCCAACCTTGATGGTACAAACACTCAAGGGACCGATTAAAACAGTGCAGGATAGAGGGGTGTTCAAGTAACTAGTATCAACTTGAACAAAGGGACCAGAAATTGGGTAAGAGACATCCATATTGTTCAAGCTAGTGCAGGTAGAGCCACCAAATTAAAGTTCAGCTGTATAAACATTTGCCTGACAGGGCCAGTCACAACTTTCCATTTTACATACAGAAAATAAGTGAAATTTACACGAAAATGAGACAGCAATTTATTGAAACCATTAATGGAGTGCCATTTCTGATTTTCAGCTTGGTTAGTGAAAATCTCAAAAAAAAAACTAAGAATTGTTGACTGTTTTAAAGCAAGTTTTACCACTTTACAGCTACTCCAAAGTATGGATAGATCAAACAGACATTAAACAGGACATTTTTCTTTTTATAAAAAAATGAATCAATTTTCTTATGTTAAGTAAGTAACTGAAAACAAATATATATTTCTTGCCATCAGTGTTTTCACATATACATATAATTCAATTATTTAAAATGTCAGATTGACTAGCCTATCACTCCTTGACAAGATTTCATCAACTTATGTAAAAAAAAGAAACTGTGATTTACGTAATGCTATATGGATATACAAATTATAGGTGTTAAAAAAGAATAAATTACAGTAAAGTTTTTAATTATGGTCTCCCTGAACGACAAAATAGTATGAATGAAAACAAAATATTGTGAATGATTGAAAATTCTTGATAAAAGCAAGACTCATTTCATGTCAGGACACATACACTAAAATCTCTTGTGGAAAAACTTTTGTTCCAATTTGCGAAGTAGTTTCATAGGATATATATACATTGTATATATATAAGAATGTGTTTATATATATCCATAAGGTCCAATGATAAAATTTGATCCATGCTGGCAATCATTTTTGATAAAGTGCAACCAATTTCAAAACTGAAAAACAAGATCCCTACAGGGGGACTACCCAAGACTACCAATACTGTGGCCAAGTCTGGATCTGATTTGCCCCACAGTTTCAGAGGAGAAGATCTTTGTAACTGTTTCTACAGGGTCCAATGCAAAACTTAGTTCCTTGCTAGCAGCAATCTTGAAGGATGTGCAAATTTGCAAAAACTAGAGCATGTCGAAACTTGCGTTGTCGGAAGGGCCCGCAATTTCGATCCTGAATCTCCAGGCAAAAGTAAAATTGAGGTAAGTGTGGATTCACATTCTGTTTGACACACAAATGTGTTGATACAGTAATTTGCTGGATACAGTGATTTCTTGAAGTTTTACCAAAACATGTCATTTCAAAAAGTCAAAGTATCGGCAAACAGGAAGTGGATGTTCAACAAATTTGAAAATTGCTTACACAATACAACTAATCATTTCTAAGCTTCAGACTAAATTTAAAATCATTCCCTTCAGTAGAAGCCAAGAAATCTTTGCAGGAAAATTTGGTTTATGGTAAAAAAATCAAAGTATTGGTTAATAGGAAGTGGATGTCCGACAAACTTGAAAATTACTTACACAATACAACTCATCATTTCAAAGCTTCAGACCAAATTTCAAATCATTCCCTTTAGTAGAAGCCAAGAAATCTTTGACGGAAAATTTGGTGTATAGTCAAAAATCAAAAGTATCTGTTAACAGGAAGTGGATGTCCGTCAAACTTGAAAATTGCTTACACAATACAACTCATCATTGCAATGCTTCAGACCAAATTTCAAATCATTCCCTTCAGTAGAAGCCAAGAAATCTTTGACAGAAAATTTGGTTTTTAGTCAAAAATCAAAGTATCGGTAAACAGGAAGTGGATATCCGACAAACTTGAAAATTGCTTACACAATATTATTCATCATTTCCAAGCTTCAGACCAAATTTCAAATCATTCCCTCCAGTTGAAGCCAAGAAATCTGTGACGAAAATTTGGTTATTAGTAAAAATTCAAAGTATCGGCAAACAGGAAGAGGATATCCGACAAACTTGAAAATTGATAACACAATACAACTCATCATTTTCAAGCTTCAGACCAAATTTCAAATCCTTCCCACATATACAAGCCAAGAAAAAATTGTTGACGGACAGACGGACAGACGGACAAAGTGAAAACTATAGGGCGACCGCATCTCGATGCAGGGCCCTGACAAATCTCTGAGAGAGGACCACTTATTTTACTACACCATTGTCATGATTGTGGTCAAATTTGGTTTCCATAACCCTAGTAGTTTGATAATAGAGAATCTTTGATTTTTTTTTTCATTTGGGCCAATGTTAAGGTAGATCGATCCTGATAAAAATATCAGACAGAATTTTTTTATTTTAAGATATTTTGTAGGTATTAGTCCATTTGTTCCAAAAATAAAATAAAAATGATATGTCACCAATCACCTTTTCCTGCTGTCAGACTTTGAAAATCAGGTCAAATTGTGTATTTTTCAACAATATTTACAAAGAATATAAAGAGAACTGTGAGAACATGCTTTTTATTTAGCTTTCATATGAAATAACTATCAGACAGATTTTTTGCATTTTTTGATATTTCAGAGATATACACTTAAAGCTATATGTTGAGCTGAAAAAATCTATATGTCATCGTTTGATCAAGAGAGATATTTTATATAGTTTACAAAATAGATAATATTTACGGGCAAGGGGAGCTAATTCACAGAAAAGTGCATGTCAATCTATTATGACGTCACAATGAAAAGGCCAACAGAGGAATATTCTGGCCAATGCCCAAATCCGTTTCATGTTTCGCAAATGAGCCAATCGAATGTGCTCTGCATTAGTGCTGATCTACTTTAAATTTAGCTTTTCGCTTCACATCTTACACTCTTATACAAAGGGAAGAAACTCTAGACAGGAAAAACTCGGGAGATTTCTAACCTAAACTAACTGAATGTAAATAATTCTTTTTTCTGACCTGTACAGTTTCAAAACTTAATCTTTGGTGAACTTTTTCAAAATAAGATGACCTGTTTTAAAAGTATCCATTTGTTCTGTTATACATCTCTAATGATTTCATATACCAGAGTTCTGATTTATATGGTCATGGTTTATTGATGAAATATGAAGACTTGGTAAATGTCACATGGTCTTATTTCTGTTCATTTACTTTCCTTTGAGTGGAAATTTTGAAGAACCAAAACACAGTCTTTAACGGTAAATTATCTTTTGGCTCAGTTGTTTCAGAGTAGATCTTTGAATCAAAAGTTTACGATGGAGTCCAGGGTTGGGGTAATGGTAATGGGTAATCGTAATCGATTGTAATCCATTACAAAATGCGGAGAAATTGAAAGTAATCTGAGATCTATCTGATTTTCGGTTACTTGTAATTGTAATTTAATCGATTACAGCTGCTGAAACGCCTGTAATTATCGATTACTTTTCGATTACATTTCGATTACATTTTAATTCAAAGCAATATCAAGCGCATATATTGTAATACATTCATATCTGGCAGTTTTGAAACCACTTATAATTTTACTACACACTTTAAGGTATGTTTGATTTTGGAATTTTTAGAAATATTTTTGAGGTAGGCCCCACATTGAAAATGTCATCTATATATTTTTTACTTTCTCTGTCCAGAATTTCTTGTGACCACTATGAAGCAAAAATCATTGTATCTATGGAGTAGTGATCTGAAATTTTATAGTGTCTAATTAAATAACATTTACGGTTTAAATTTTTGTTTGCATATTTGACCAATATATTTGGATAGCTAAACATATTTTTTCTTACCTACAAGCCCCTTGCCCATTGTGTTGTATTAAATTAAAAACTGCCTTTTAGCTCTGAACATGTTTAACAAAATGAAACATGAGGTTGCACGCGTTGTCGTACTAGGTATACCCCAACTCGTATTATTTTACACATTAAAAAGGGAAAAATGGCTAAGTCCCGCCAAACAGGAAGTTGATATTATAAGGTAACCAAAATGGAGACGATGCATTCCTCCTATATATAAAGTCAAATACCGAATCTGAAATAAATCAGCCCAGCAGTAGCTGAGAAAAGTGCAACGAAAATTTTCACTACAGTACAGAAAGAGACATACCATAACAAATCACTTGGGGAGAAATAAATTTTAATCCTTAGACATAAAATCACAGACGGTAAACGGACAGAAAGTCACAGGACAAAAAGTCACAGGACAGAAAGTCACAAATCTGCTAGGACAAAAAGTCACAGGACAAAAAGTCACAANGTGATTCCTTTGAAGTGTGCCTGCTTAATTAGCATGATTAGATTTTTACCTGTAAAACAGGAAATGTCCTGACAAAACTTGGGTTTTATTGCTCCAATTAAAAATTTTTAAAGGTAGAAATTAATCCCCATCACTTTCCTAGACATCTCCACTATCACAGTGATTAGTTATGGTATGTCTCTTTCTGTACTGTATGTTCAATAAACATGATAAAGGAAAAAATGGCTAAGTCCCGCCAAACAGGAAGCTGATATCATAAGGTGACCAAAATGGGAGACGATGCATTCCCCCTAAATATAAAGTCAAATACAAAATTTGAAATTAATCGGCCCAGCAGTAGCTGAGAAAAGTGCAACGAAAATTTTCACTATGTTCAATAAAGGGAAAAATGGCCAAGTCCTGCCAAACAGGAAGTTGATATCATAAGGTGACCAAAATGGGAGACGACGCATTCCCCCTATATATAAAGTCATATACCAAATTTGAAATTAATCGGCCCAGCAGTAGCTGAGAAAAGTGCGACGTAAATTTTCACTATATGCAATAAAGGGAAAAATGGCTAAGTCCCACCAAACAGGAAGTTGATATCATAAGGTGATCAAAATGGGAGACGACACATTCCCCCTATATATAACCTCAAATACCAAATTTGAAATTAATCAGCCCAGCAGTAGCTGAGAAAAGTGCGACGAAAATTTTCACTATGTTCAATAAAGGGAAAAATGGCTATAAGTCCCGCCAAACAGGAAGTTGATATCATAAGGTGACCAAAATGGGAGACGACGCATTTCCCCTATATATAAAGTAAAATACCAAATTTGAAATTAATCGGCCCAGCAGTAGCTGAGAAAAATGCGACAAAAATTTTGACAAAAATTTTCACTATGTTCAATAATAGGAAAAATAGTCAAGTCCTGCAAAACAGGAAGTTGATATCATAGGGCAGCCAAAATGGCACACGATGCATCCCCATAGATAAACACCAAATTTGAAACAAATCGGCCCAGCAGTAGCTGAGAAAAGTGCAAAAA
Organism: Modiolus philippinarum; assembly: GCA_002080025.1. Classification (NCBI taxonomy): domain Eukaryota; kingdom Metazoa; phylum Mollusca; class Bivalvia; order Mytilida; family Modiolidae; genus Modiolus; species Modiolus philippinarum. The sequence continues at coordinate 9,075 of MJUU01071894.1, forward strand.
ACTTTGGACGGACGGACGGAAGGAAGGATGGACGGAAGGAAGGATGGTACGAAGGACGGAAGGAAGGAGGGACGGAAGGGCGGAGGGACGGACGGATTGACAGACATGGGTATTCAAATATATAATGAACACCAAGTGATTACAAACTAAGTGAGAACAGAACCGTTAATCTAAAATGGCTAATAAATGGCTATGCCAACATCCGTAAAACAAAGAAACAAAGATATAACATGAGCATGGCACAGAAAAGAAAAATGAAGACATGCACATCTACAGATTAACAACACCAACCCCCAAAAAAAACCTGAATGAAATCAGGTGCACTGGTAGAGTTAGCATATCTTGCTTCTTATAAGACACCTGACGTGTTGAACATGTCAAAGTCTGACCATGGTTATAGCCAGGTGAGCTACCCGCAGCAGCTTTGAGCATTCGGACTTTTCCGACCTAAAAATATTTTCATGTAAAAAAAGACAAAAATTGTCAAATTTCCGAGCTTATTTCCAATTTTGCTCGGAAAATAGGTCTGAATTCTGAGCTAAGGTCAGAAAATAGGTCTGAATTCCAAGTTCAGGTCAGAATTGTCTGAATACTCTGAGCCGAGCTCAGAAAAAAGGTCGGAATTGTCTGAATACTCCAAGCTGAGCTCGGAGAATAGGTCAGAAATCCAAATTTAGCTTGGAATTTCTTTCCGACCTAAGAAAGAAGCCTGAAATTTTTTTTCCCGACCTTCTGAATGAGCTCGGAATTTTTTTCCGACCTAAGATAAGCTTGGAATTATTTTCCGACCTCTTTTTAAGGCCTTAGGGTATACATATATAAATACATGTGTAATATACATGTGTACTGTTTTAAAATTAATTTCCTAGTGGCAGTGTTTTTAATTATTATACAAAGTTATTTGAAGATTATATAAATTATCTTATTGATTAACATGTTATTCCTGTAAAAACTGTATGGAGGGGTTGGAAAGATATCTCTATATTTTTTTGATGAGTGATTGGTTTTGTTGAGAATTTTACACATTCATTCTTTAATCTTTACAAAAATTTGAATGAGTGGTGAGAAATGAAGAAATAATTCTTCAAAATATTTATTGATTAAATAGCAAATATATTTTTATTTCATTTATTAAGATTTTGCAAGGAAACCAGTACATGGCTGACTTCATCAATCTGATCAAACAAATATGTGTATTTTCTTTTGTCTTTATACTTTAACAAGAACAAAGCAAAATATTCAAATAAAAATAAAGAAGAATTTTCACTCTTATTAAATTGAACATACCCTTTGTGGTTAAAAATCCATAATAAAAAAAATGCATCCTCCATTTTCATTGTTGTTGATCAATCCAAGTTCATTTAAATTTGTAAACAAAAAAAATTGATGATTTTTTTTATTGATCAAATTAAATGCGGCTAAGAATTCTAACCTGATGTATTACAAATTCTAAATTTTCCAAGCTATTTTCAGACCTTAGACCTAATTTCCAAGCTATAAAATGACAAAGTTGAAATCTCCGACCTCAGACCTAATTTCCGAAATATTTTCCGACCTATAAAATGACCGTACAAAATCTCCGAGCTAATTTCCGAGCTTTGAAATGACAAAGATAAAATTATCTCCGAGCTAATTTCCGAGCTTTGAAATGACAAAGATAAAATTTCTGAACTATTTCCGTGCTAAATAATGCCAATGTCCAAATTGTCGAGCTCTTTTCTGAACTAAGACTAAATTTCCAAGCTAATTTCCAAACTAAGATTGGATTTCCAAGCTTTTTCCCAACATACTGAGGTCGGAATTACAGCAGGCTCAGCTCAGAATCTCCTGCTGCAGGTAAAAGGATACATCCATCTCTAAAAAGATCTAATTTTCCCATGTATAAATGTCATGTCAGTGACAAATGCCTATCACTGAAGTCAGGTCAATTATAATAAGAACATATTTGTAGATGCAACTCTAACTTCATTGAAAGTGTTGCTGCTCTACATTCAATAATACACCTACCTAATTCTTTTTCTCTTTTTGCATACTGAAACCATAACATAAGACATCCTCCGACACCAAATGTCAATACAACAGTCTTCCAGTTAATTGGCTGAAACACAACATATATGATCATTTACTTTAAATCCTTTTTTTTATTTGACATACAAGTACAAGTACATGGTCTCATGTTCATTTACTCCATATCCTTTCATAAAATATGTAAATTAACAATGCAGTTAGTCAAACTTAAAATCCAATATTCTAACATAACCATTTTGAAATGTCTTTTGTTTGCATGTGTGTGTATATATATATATATATATTAACTTACATGTCATGCATAATTGTTTGTCTACTTGTTTGTTAAGTCGGTTTTAAAAGCTCATTTCAAATTGTGTTGTAATTTTTTACATGTACAAACTTTAATACAACTTTGAGTTGAGTAGATAAAGATAATTAATATGTTGTTTTTATGTACCCTGGGCTTTTACTAAATGAATCCAGTAACATTTAACTTACTCCACTTGTTTGAGATTTCTTTTTCTTTGATGGTGGTAATTTAGCCTTTCCTTCCTCTGACATCAATCTTTTTATCACATTATTTTGGTAGATTTTCCTGTGTAGCATTGTCTTTGGGCATACTGACAGAGGTCTGGTTTGTTCAGATACCAGTCTGGAAAATGTCCGACAAGGAACAGGTTTGTTCAGTATATTATGCATACATTGTCCCTGAAACTGTATAAAATAGGTGTAAATTAAACAAATTATTAATGCATCTAAATTTTGGAATTTAAATATCTTTAGCAAAAAAATTCAGGATTTCTTGATTGAATCAAAGAAAAAATAAAAAGGTCATGTCAACTTGACAAATCTGATCCCATTCAGATGCAGTCTGGTTTCCATGGCAACCCAAAGCTCCATTATCTATTATAACCTATTTCTGACAACCGTTCAAAAAAAAATTGGGGCAGTGGTTGCCATTATGATCTATGTTAATATAAATCATCATATGTTTGAAAAGAACTGCTATCACTGAAAGGTATGTATGGTTGCTAGGAAGATTCCCAAACAATAATTAGTTTTAGAGAGATTCCAGAAATTTTCCGTAATAGATTTTTGTAATCTAATATTTTAGTTTGACTTTGTCATGTTTGTCATTCTGTCAAGATATATTGAGAACGTTGCAAAAAGTCTACACTTTCTCACATAAAATTTATTACCTTAATTTTGAAAATTATCAATTTTCATTTTATCTAATTTTTCAAGTTTAAAACACCTAAAAAAGTGTGTTGATGTACATAATTAGGATTATTTAATGTGTAGTACACATTAAATAAAGAACATTTCTGTATGAACAAAAAAAACTTTTGTTGCAACAAAAAGCAAGGATTCTTCTCCAATATCTCTTAAAACAATTATTGCTCCTGGACATGTGATGATATGATTAAGGCACTGAATCTCTTGCTAGACAACATTTATGTTCATTTCGGCACCATTGTTTATCATCAGGTCATTGGAATCCCCATGGGTACTAATTGTGCACCTCTCATTGCAGATCTTTTTCTGTTCTGTTACGAACGGGAATTCATGAAAAAACTACAAAATGGAACTGTACCAAATAGTGATAAACTTCTATTTTCAATAATAGCAGGTATATTGACGATATCCTTACTATTGACAATCCCCAGTTTTTAGCTTATGTTGACACCATTTACCCACAACAACTGAAACTAAATAAGGCAAACAATGATTCTAAATACTGCCCTTTTCTGGATCTAAGTATCACCATTGACTCTGGTAAAATAAAAACTAAAGTTTATGATAAAAGGGATGATTTTGATTTTACAATTACTAATTTCCCCTTTCTTGACGCGACCTTCCTCTAGCTCCATCCTACGGGGTGTACATATCTCAACTTGTACGATTCGCTCGCATTTGTTCCACCCTTGATGATTTTAATGAGCGTAACCTTACTCTCACATCCAAACTTTTACAACAAGGTTACAGATTTCATAAATTATTAAATACTTTTAAGAAGTTTAACAGAAGATATGAACATTTGATATCTAGATATGACGTGACTCGCAAACAGCTAAT
>MJUU01071894.1:29425-39635 GCA_002080025.1 Modiolus philippinarum
TTTTTTTTTTTTTTTTTTGCATAAGCATACAGATAAAGTAATACCGGTTATAATTTGGGTGGAGAACAATGCTCAAAACAATACCTGTTACTGTAAAATTCATGATAAAAGTTCGCACAGAAACACTGGATAATAATATCGGACGAAACAATCGTACAAGTGTATCTGCTAGTTCGACAATATAGCGTTCCCGCCTCAGGATGCAGCATTTTGGTAAAATACTGAATTACAGCGTTACTCTGCATCGATTCTACCTTGTCAATCAAACAGTCTTTTTTGCAAACTTTGATGAACAGCGAAAAATGATATGAGAGGTTTTGCTTGTTCATCTAAACCACACCATAACACGATGGGCTATTTCAGGTCCCTTTCATAGTCCTAAGACCGCCATCGGTGAAAAAGCATATTCAGAGATGATGGTATTGTCCTACTGTCCCTCCATATATTCACAATGATCACTAACCCAGGATCTAACAATCTTACAAGTTTGTGGTCAGCTCGTAGATAAGCATATGTCAACGCAGATCTTCCCATTATGTCCTTTTCTTCTATGTTTGCTCCATTTTGTAGTAAGGTCTTCACTAAATCATAGTGCCATCTTTTACCATGGTGTGGTACTACCTGGTCACAAGCCAACATCAAAGGTGTAATACCAGTCCCGAGTTTGCAAGCTGTTACTATATCAAATTACGTCTTTCTGGCAGTTTGAATCAAAAGAAATTGATAACAGATATTATATCAGCAACAACTAAAAGAAAACAAAACGCCAACACAAATACATTGTTTTTCACAGTCAACAAATTAGATTGTTATACCTTATAATATTTTCCTTATATAAATGCATTGGGAAAAAATCGACCAATTTGTCTGTTTTATTTCTCATACCAAAAAACGATCTGTTGACCAGTCAACAGTTTTCAGTCTGTTGACCGACACCGATCTGTTGACCACCTGCCTTATTTTGATTGGTTCAAAAATATCACGCCCATATCACATGATCTCCTGTCGTCTGCATAACCAAATTGGCGACGTGAATTGTATTCAGATGAAATGGAGCGTATTCATTGAACATGAAAAGGTATAACAAAACAGTTATAGACTGGGTCCTCAAACAACAGCTGTTTTGTTTGACCATCTGACTAAACTGTTGCACTCAGCCTTCGGCTTCCTGCAACAGTTCAGTCCTCGGGTCAAACAAAACAGCTGTTGTTTTCGGACCCAGTCAATAACTGTATAATATTTCTACCAGGGAACATTTGTACAACGCAGCATTCAAGAAATTGAGAATTTCAACCAATTCAAATACCCATTTATTAATGAGAATAAAAACAAAAACAAACAAAAGAAAATGTACGAAAAAAAAAAGAAATGAAACATAGTAAGAAATAATTTGTATCATCCTTCTCCAAGTCCGTAGCTTGAAATAATGAAAATGATTCTAATCCATGACTTTCAAATTTACGGCTGATATTTATTGATTTATAACAGTAAATAATAGAAGAGTCATTTAACAACCAAAACATGATGTTGTTAGTTTACTTAGGATCCATTGCAACCAAATCAGTTGTAGATTTATTATCAAGTACTGCATCTTTTGAGTTCTTTCAACAGGATGATAGTGGTGAATGAAAGGATATGGAGTAAATAAACCTATCCTAGGATATAACTGATTTGTATAAACATAATCGCTAAAACTTGGAAAGCATTGATTTTGCGGTTTTCTGTCGATTTGAATACCATGTATAAAGCTTTTTGGATTTTGGTATTATTTTTGGTTACTACTTATCAATTCATTGATTAAAAGAGAAGTGTAGACCTGATTTTCATTAACTTATATTATCAAAATACATATCATAAATCAAAAATTATGAAAGTTGAATAAAAAAAGAGAGAATTATAAGCGATAAACAAAATAAACGATTTTGATTGGTTCAATTAAACTCTGAATACCGTTTTCCGTTTCTGATTGGACGAACGTTAAATATCAAATAGCGATTTCAATTTCTCGTTTTTATTGGCTAAACTAGGAATGGCGTTTTCGGTTTAAACTCGTATTTCCGATACCGATTGGAAACTAAGGTTTTTCGTCAAAAACCCCTGGTTTCCGTTCAATTTTGATCGGAAACTAGAGTTTTCGGGGAAATACTCTGTATACTGATCGGAAACCCCTAATTAACGTGCAAGATACCTGGTATTTCGCATGAAAACTCCTAGTTTTCATTCGAAATAATAGGTATACTGCATTTTTGTGACTATTGCGTGCCGTACCCATTCATAAATGAGTAAATAACACACAAAAGAAAACGAAGGACCAAGAATAAATAAGTCCTAGCCACGATGAAAAGGTCATGTCATAAGAAATAGTGAAAACGAACCAATGAATGGGTTTTAATTTGTAAAGTACAAATGTACTGTTGAAGACAAATTAAATGCTGACCGCGATAAACAATTAATGTATCTCCGTTGATTTGTTGTTTTCGGAACAATAAGATATGGAGTAAATGCACATGAGAATTAAGAAGTTGACATTACTCCGTAAGAAATCGTAGTAACGAACTGAAAAAAGGCATTAATCTTACATGACGTCCCCACGAACTATCAAGCTCTACAGGTAATCCAACTAACACTGATACACTTATGAAAGATGCTATTTAAAAATCATTGATCAGTCCTATCCTCATTTGGAGTCAAGCTTATACACCAAGGTTAAGTTCAACAACTGTTGTAAGCGCCGCTACAAAATAACAACGGTCGTGCCAATGTGTTTATACTAACATTGGCTTTTAAGGAATACTCAACACAAATGTTAACAGTGCATACAAAGCCCGGGGGTACTCGAAAAAGTTTTGGCAGGGGTTCGGATACTGTGTGAATTCGCAACCCCATTGTAGGCCTAGATGCCAATATTTAGTACCCTTTTGAATGTCAAATTTTCAAATTTCACGACTTTTAGCCAAAAAAAATCAAGAGCAGTTATTGAAAATTTTCCAAAATGATATTAAAATCCAGTATTATCTGTCAATTAACATGAATGCAAAAGACTACATACAGAGATTCCTGATAATTAACTACCAGATAGGCTGTGAAATAAGAGATCACTGATGTAATCCAATAAAGATGCTGACCTGTCATAATTGAGTCCAATTAAAACCCCATGAAAGAATGTTCTTAGTTAATTATTACCCCATTATAGACTGGATTTTATAGACCCCTTCCGAGGAAAAGTTCAAATGACACCCCATCGTAGACAAAAATCTGAAAAAAGCACCCCCGTTTGTCAGAACCTCCCCACCACCCAATATATAGAGAGTGACCCCCCCCCCCCNATACAAAGTTATCAAAGGCAACTTCTTTTAAAGTGAAAGTTTAAGTCCATTGCACGTGCATAGGCAAGAATAGCAAAGAACAGTCACAATTAAAGCAGTCGACATAACAGTAACAGGACTTGACATTTAACAGGCTTCATCTCATTGATTTATAGAGTTTATAAAGTAAGTGGGAACCAAACCGTCAATCGAAAACAAATAGTTCAAGGACAATGGCAATATCGAAAACAACAAAGAAACAAAGACACAACATGAGTACGGCAAAGAAAAAAATTAAGACACACACACACAAAGATGAACAACACGGACCCAATAAAAACCATGGGTGATATCATGTGCACGCGTCCGGTAGAGTAAGCATCTCCTGCTTCTTATAAGACACCCACCGTGTTGAGCATGTCACTTCCGCCAAATAGGTACATCATTTGTCTGGAGCAAATCTCATACAGTTTTTGAGGTACAAGTTTTATATTTTGCAGATAATTTGTACATATATCAGTGAAAATGTTACTTTAATTATGAGTTCTGATAATTTATGACCAGTTGTTGAACTTAGACATTTTTACCTAAAATATCTGCCTAAAGGGAACCCCTTTTGCCCGGAGCAAAACTCCTACAGCTTTTAAGACAGAAGGTTCATATTTTGCATATCATTTGTACATATATCAAAAGTGTGCATGATACTTTGATTTTGATTTCTGATTTTGTTTACTAAAGATCATAGACGAGTCCCATTTTTATGGAGTCAAGGTCCGTGTTGTACATCTTTGTATGTGTGTGTGTCTTCATTTTTATTTTCTGTGCCGTATTCATGCTGTATCTCTGTGACCTTGTTTTCTTGATGTTGCTTTTGTCCTTAAATTACTTTTATACACTATTTTTGCATATTGAAGTCCATTCAGGTCATTTCTTACATCAGATTGTTTTTAGGTTTTTAGAGACTAATTATAACTAAACTGAACTTACAATGAGGTATGGACAAAGTTCATTGTTGAAGGCCTCATGATTTCAAGATGGAGATAACAATATAAGACCTGTTCCATTGCTTTGTTTACCATGTATTTGTATTGTGTATTTACTCTATATCCATTCATTGCTTACTGTAGAGACACAAGCTGTAAAATGAATTGATTGAATGCTATTTCGGCGTACATGTCGTGTTTACATGAAATTTTCTGGATCTTAGTCTTCAATAACGCATCTTTACACCACTACCTCTTGAAGAATGAAACTCTCCAGATTGCATTATATTGAAATAAAAAATATAAATAATATGGGGCAGAAATACATCAGGAAGTGAACCACCAAGATGGGGGTAATAACAAAAATGCCAAACAGAACTGTTAAGAGCTAAGGTCTAAGACGCAATCTGACAAAGCAACCCTGTTCAAAACCAACGAAAAATTATCAACCGCAATGGCCCTGACTTTGCACGTGCATTTTTTAAAAAGAAATTGTGAATCAAACCGGTTGAATGGCGCATCAAACATGCCCTTCCTTTGTGGTTGTTTCAAGTGACAACTCAACAGCAATTGCTATTGACATGTAATAATAATCTAGACAATACCATTACTTGATTTTAGCGCTAATTTTTGTGTGATTTTAAAAACAAACATACAGACAATAAAAGCCTTAAAGTCCTTGAACTTTATTTCATTTTCATAAATGGCACGACATATATAATTATATATAAACATAAGTTTTATTCATATCAAAATTAATAGAAATTTTTTTTTTGAAAATGCGGTATTAGCGACAGATAGTCAAAACTATGAATTTAAAAGATGCTACTTTTACTTGTCATCTAAATAACGATGGCTTAAAATAGTGAAAAAAAAACACATTAGAACCTTTACATTTCACGTACAAAATGAAATACTACAGAAGCTTGTTTGATAAATTCACGTTCCGTACTAAAATCGCGATTTCTAATGAGAAAGTACTATATCCATTAGAAAAAATTTCCTTTTGCAAAATACTTGATCAAATCCTCGTTAATTCTCAATGATATTTCTTTTTCCATAATAACATTTATTTTAAGTATTTGCCGAAAATAAAAATAAAATTTCAATGTAAAAGCAAAGGAATATTTTTCGGCATTACAAAAAGCTCTTTATGGTAAATTATTATTTTTTTCTTAAATAAACATATTTTAGAATAATTACGGAATTCCACATCCTTTGTTGAAATAAAGAATAAAATTCCAAATTTGCCGTAAATTTAGTTTCTCCATATGGCCATTTCGTCAACTTTAATTTGTCTCTTTAGTTCAGATTGAATCAAAACATGTGGAAGGCCATAAACTAAACATTTGTAAAATTTTATCAGGAATAAATAATCAAAAAAGATCTAAATGAAAAATCAAATTTAAGGATCTTTGAACAGAGCTTTACTCGAGATGGATACTCCTTAGTTTTAAGCAAAACTTTCTTAATTTAGATATTGCATGTTTCCAAAATACAGTTGGTTTTCGGGTAAGTTCTAATTGCTCGGTTGGCGAATACCCTCTTACAAATAAGTGTTTAACTTACGTAGTTTAGTTAACACGCTTAATTCTTGTTAGTGAAATACTATCGTTTGCATAAAGCAAAAGAAATCTTTATTTCGCATTTCCAGTTCTTCTTCTTCTTCATATCTTGTGTTAAAAGTCCTGGTATGGCAATAAAAACATCAAATACAAAATAAGTGAAACTGAAAACTGAAACGAATAATTAAAATACAGACATAGATAAATAAAATAAAAACAAGCCGTTCAATCAATATTTATACGGACATTGAAATCTCTGAGTAAATACAAACTACTGAATTAATATGCAAAATTTTCAAATTTAAATATTGCGAGTTTCTGAAATACAAAGTTTTCGGGTCAGCACCGATGTACTGGCTACGTGGTTGGTGAATACCCTCGGAAAAATAAGTATTTGTATGTAACTTTAAAATAGTTATTCACGAAATTTATCTAGCTTCCTTATTTCTTGTTAGTAAATTCCTATCCTTTGTATTAATCAAATGAGTCGAAATGCGCATATGCAGAATCTAAATTAACAGTTACTTCGGTATTTTGTTATTTATGATTATTAAGCTTGTATTTGGAGTTCTAATATCACATCATTATAAGCTTTTCTAAAATTAAATACTCAATGTTTTAAAGAATAAGATACTAGTATTGCAAAACAAAACAAAAATCTGATTATACAAAATAATTTAAAACATACATAGATGTCTTGTTTACAAACTTAAACAGCTCAAACAATTCATTCATGATAAAGTATGAACGTTCGTGTTGACTGATTTCTCAAAATTAACAACAAAAATTAGACAACTGTCCACGAGACAATGTTTTACTACATTTTATGTAACAGAAAAAAACTGTGTAAGCCAAGTATACGGCTCAACAAATAGAAAATAAAAGCACAGTTATATCAAATTCAGTGCACAAAAACACAGCAAAATGGAGAGTTTATAAAAACAACAATTACAGAATAAGTGAAACTGAAAACAGCAAAAAATAAAAACACAAACTGCCTTGATCCATAATTATATAGACACAGCAATCTTTAAGCAAAAATAAAAAGTCATCAGACTCACCAGTTTTACATTTCTGTTACAAACATGTTTGTTGCTGTGTTACTACTTCATTAATTGAATAGCCCGTTCTTGCATTAGCATAAAAATAAGGTAGCACCGGCTATATGGAGAACACTGCTAAAATATGGAAGTTACTGTAAAAATAATGATAATAGTTCGTACAGAAACACGTGATAATAACATGGGACAAAATAATCGCACAAGTGTATCTTCAACGCCATGGTACGAGTTCGACGATATACTTTTCCCGATACGCCTTCGACTCCTTACGGTGTTGCGTTTTGGTAAAATACTGAATTACAGCGTAACTCTGCATCGATTCTACCTTGTCTTTTTCGCAAACTTTGATCAAACAGCGCAAAATGATATGAGAAGTGTTGCTTGTTCATCTAAACCACACTGACAGAAGATTCCTCGTACCACGAAATGCTAATTCAGGTCCCTTTCATAGTCCTCAGACCCCCATCGGTGAAAAAGCATATTCAGAGATGATGGTATTGTCCTACTGTCTCTCCATATATTTACAACGGCCACTAACCCAGGATCTAACAATCTTACAAGTTTGTGGTCAGCTCGTAGATAAGCATATGTCAACGCAGATCTTCCCATTATGTCTTTTACTTCTACGTTTGCTCCATTTTGTAGTAAGGTCTTCACTAAATCATAGTGCCATCTTTTAACATGGTGTGGTACTACCTGGTCACAAGCCAACATCAAAGGTGTAATACCAGTCCTGAGTTTGCAGTTAACATCTACACCACCATCAACAAGTATCCTGGCAAGTTTAAATTTGTGGCCCGCTATCGCTCGGAATAGTTTACCTTGTACCTGACGTGTTGTAAATTCATCTGGAAACACATTTGTTTCAGTGTTTTGTTCATTCATTTTCCAAGTAAAAGCAAGCTGTTACTATCTCAAATAACGTCTTTCTGGCAGTTTGAATCAAAAGAAACTGATAACAGATGTTATTTCAGCATTATTAAATACGAAAACAAAATACCAACGCAGATTCATTGTTTATCACAGTCACCAATTTAGAATATTTCAAACAGGGAACATTTATACTTTACAACGCAACATTTAAGAATTTGAGAATTTCAACCAATTTAAATACCCATTTATTAATGAGAATAAAAACAAAAACAAACAAAAGAAAATGAAAGTAAAAAAAGAAATAAAACTTTGTAAATAATTTGTATCACCCTATCTAGAAATAATGAAAATGATTCTATAATCCATGACTTTCAAATTTACAGCTGATATTTATTGATTTATTACAGTAAATTATGGAAGATTTAATGTGTGTCATTTTTACAACAAAAACATGATGTTGTTAGTTTACTTAGGATCCGTTGCAATCAAAGCTGCTACTTGTAGTCACTGTGATAGTTTCACTGATGATACAGTTAAACACTTAATTTTACATTGTAATAGTTTTGTTGATAGTAGAAATCAAATGTTATACGCAGTTTTAGATCTTTTGTCAATTTTTGAATCCATTGAGTTCTCTCAACAAGAAGATAATTACATTCTCTTAAGCTTATTGGATGGTATAATTGATTTTGTAAAAACATAAGCGCTAATATGTAGAAAGCATTTATATTGCGAATTTCTGAAGATTTGGGGACCATGTACAAAGACTTTAAAGGAGTCCTTTTGGTTATCTGTATAATTTTGGTCACTAATTATCAATTCATTGTTGATTTACATGATTAATGCTAGAGTAGTGTAGGTCTGATTTTCATTCTTGCTCGCTTGTTCTCACTTGTATGAGTTGGAAACAAGGTATAACAGAAGTACTTCATGTTTGCATATCTTTGAAACAGAAAGGAAATGGGGTAAATGTCAATCAGACAACATCCCATATATGTTTTTTTATGTTCGTCATTGTATACAATGTCATGCAAAGTAATTTGTTGTTTACTTACTTTTTTATTGTCTACTATGTTAATTGTTATTTAACCTGAGGGTAAACCTAACTTGGGACGGACAGACAGACCCGAACAATATGCATACTATCGTATGCGGGGCATAAAAATAGAATCGATATTTTTCAAGAGAATCCTACTGTGCGTGCAAATTCAGTATTTCTAAAACCAAGAAAGCTTTACTTTGTCTTTGTAAAACCAAGGATGTATACGTATGGTAAAACATACAAGTCTTGTCATGAAGGAAAATTAGAAGTATACAAATATGTATCTCTATTATAGAACATAAAAGGTTTGGCGTTGCAAAATATCCCCGTCGTGAACCTCACAATTTAACACTGAAATGTATATATATATATTTCGTGGTTTATGGAGATCGACAAGTGTTGGAGAAAAACACATTTGTGTTAATTAATATGCAGTTTTCTTCAAATTATCATGCTTTCATTTTGCATATTTAGGAATTTCTGCAATTTATATTTAAAGAAATGTCGACAAGCAAGTTTTCCATTTTCTTAAAATCCCCAATTACAATAAGTCACGTGGTCAGCATTTCATAACACCTGTGCTTAACCTTCATTCCATTTCAGTATGCACGTTGTACGGATTATAAACCAGGCAGGGCTATAGAATGCATATTTATTTTGTGCGTGTGAAATCATGTTTGCACAAATAATACGACCTGGCTTTGGCTTTTTACTGTCCTTATAAATGCACTTGAAAGGTTTCGAAAGTAGACCTGAAGACAAGTAGTTTTTTTTTCGCCATGAAAATTGATTCGTAGCTTAGCCTATTTTTGTTATTTTAATAATACGGAAGCGCGATCCAAGTCTATTCGCTATTTGTCAGTTGTCCATATATTTTCGTTTGTATTATTCTAGAAAGCTTCAGGTGATTATTTCCAGAATTTTCAGATGATTATTTCCATCATAACAAAAACAGGTTACACCATACCATTTAAGGTAAGTGAGAACCGAACCGCCAATCCAAAACGAACAATCCAAGGACAATGGCAACATCAGAAAAAAAAAAGAAAAGAAAAAAAAAACAAAGACACAACATGGGTACGGCACAGAAAAGAAAAATGAAGACACACACACAAAGATGAACAACACGGACCCAATAAAAAACCATGGGGAGATCAGGTGCACCGGTAGAGTTAGCATCTCCTGCTTCTTATAAGACACCCGCCGTGTTGAAAATGTCAAATCCGGTAGTAAAGTCAATCCGGTAGAGGAAACAACAAATAAGCTTTAGAGGGAAAGATCTGGAGGGAAAGCGGTCCACAAAATAGTGATGTCGACCGTAAAACTTCTGGAGGGACTTCAAGTTTTGGGTAACATACCCTTGTTGAAGTAGCCTATTTGT
>MJUU01071894.1:39874-53899 GCA_002080025.1 Modiolus philippinarum
GAGGGTTGTTTAGTGACAAAATATCATCTATATAACGGAAGCTGAAATTGAAGGATTGGGCCGGTTTTTTATCTTTATTTTGTCCTTGCATAATGTATTTGGGGAAAAAGATAACCTGGCTCTTAAAGCTGGCAAATAACATTTCCCGTCTCGGTTGAAAATTCCAGCCCCTCCCCCGAAAATCAAATGGCCCGCACCTGATATGCTGATACTGCACGTTGTATTATTGTATTGCATCCCATCAATCAATCAGGAATAAGGAATAGGTGTGTGTTGAGACAACTCTCTTTGGTCGAAATTTAACTTAAGCACAAAAAGTTGCACCAAAAAAAGTCTGACCGATTCATCTTTGTTTAGTTGATTGGCTAACAGTGAAGTGATAATTCAACTAGTAATTCCATTTGAAATGCCTAGTATAGTCAATAAAACAGCATTTTGCCAACGCTTTTACTTCTAGGGTCAGTTCATGGCCAGGATTTTAGAAAGGGGGCGAAAATCGTGACCACCGAGCGAAGCGAGTCGAAACATTTTTTTAGTGTTTTTTTTTTGTTAGCTATCGCTTGGAAGTTTACCTTGTACCTGACGTGTTGTAAATAGATCTGGAAACACATTTGTTTCAGTATTTTGGTCATTCATGTTCCAAGTAAAAGCTTTTACTTTATCAAATCGGGTATATCAGCAACAGCTAAAACTAAAGGAAACGCCAACACATATACATTGTTAACAACAGTCAACAATTTAGAATTTTTCTACAGCGGTACATTTGCACCAAGAGTTAATGCTTTACAACACAGAATTAAATAAAATGAGAATTTCGATCAATTTAAAAAGTAAGTGAGGACCGAACGGTCAATCCAAAACGAGTAATTCCAAGGACAATGGCAACATCGGAAAAACAAAGACATAACAAGGACAAATGAAGACACATACACATACTGACTACTCGGCTAGTGAATACCTTTAGGGACAAACAGTCCAACAGCAGAGGGATAGACACAGTGGTAATATATAATTTAATACAGACTATTCGGCTGGTGAATACCTTTGGAGACAAGCAGTCCAACAGCAGAGGGATAGACACAGTGGTAACATATAATTTAATACCGACTACTCGGCTGGTGAATACCTTTGGAGACAAGCAGTCCAACAGCAGAGGGATAGACACAGTGGTAACATATAGTTTAATACAGACTACTTTTCTAGTGAATACCTTTGGGGACAAGCAGTCCAACAGCAGAGGGATAGACACAGTGGTAACATATAATTTAATACAGACTACTCGGCTGGTGATACCTTTGAAGACAAGCAGTCCAACAGCAGAGGGATAGACACAGTGGTAACATATAATTTAATACAGACTACTCGGCTGGTGAATACCTTTGGAGACAAGCAGTCCAACAGCAGAGGGATAGACACAGTGGTAACATATAATTTGATACAGACTACTCGGCTGGTGAATACCTTTGGGGACAAGCAGTCCAACAGCAGAGGGAAAGACACAGTGGTAGCAAATAATTTAATACAGACTACTCGGCTGGTGAATACCTTTGGGGACAAGCAGACCAACAGAAGATGGATAGACACAGTGGTAGCAAATAATTTAATACAGACTACTCGGCTGGTGGATACCTTTGGATACAAACAGCCCAATAGAAGAGGGATAGACACAGTGGTAGTAAATAATTTAATACAGACTACTCGGCTGGTGTATCTTTGGGGAAAAGCAGTCCAACAGCAGAGGGATAGACACAGTGGTAACATATAATTTAATACAGATTAATCGGCTAGTGAATACCTTTGGATACAAACAGTCCGATAGAAGAGGGATAGACACAGTGTAGCAAATAATTTAATACAGACTACTCGGCTGGTGAATACCTTTGGAGACAAGCAGTCCAACAGCAGAGGGATAGACACAGTGGTAACATATAATTTAATACAGACTACTCGGCTGGTGAATACCTTTGGGGACAAGCAGACCAACAGAAGATGGATAGACACAGTGGTAGCAAATAATTTAATACAGACTACTCGGCTGGTGAATACCTTTGGGGACCAGCAGTCCAACAGCAGAGGGATAGACACAGTGGTAGCAAATAATTTAATACAGACTACTCGGCTGGTGAATACCTTTTCTAGACAAGCAGTCCAACAGCAGAGGGATAGACACAGTGGTAACATATAATTTAATACAGACTACTCGGCTGGTGAATACCTTTGGAGACAAGCAGTCCAACAGCAGAGGAATATACACAGTGGTAATATATAATTTAATACAGACTACTCGGCTGGTGAATACCTTTGGAGACAAGCAGTCCAACAGCAGAGGAATAGACACAGTGGTAATATATAATTTAATACAGACTACTCGGCTGGTGAATACCTTTGGAGACAAGCAGTCCAACAGCAGAGGGATAGACACAGTGGTAACATATAATTTAATACAGACTACTCGGCTAGTGAATACCTTTGGGGACAAGCAGTCCAACAGCAGAGGGATAGACACAGTGGTAACATAATTTAATACAGACTACTCGGCTGGTGAATACATTTGGGGACAAGCAGTCCAACAGAAGAGGGATAGACACAGTGGTTACATATAATTTAATACAGACTACTTGGCTGGTGAATACCTTTAGGGACAAGCAGTCCAACAGCATAGGGATAGACACAGTGGTAACAAATAATTTAATACAGACGTGAATTTAGTTTCTACAGATTGGTATTTCGTTAACTTATAAAAAGACAATCTGCAGAAATGAATACATCGACAAATGAATACCGAAGCAAAAGGGAAAGGGAATTCCAAAATGAAAAATCCCAAATGACGACAATTCATATCAATCACGAATTGAGAAACATTGTAACAGTCTATCAAATCATGGTGACGACCGTAAAACTTCTGTATTGACAATTGCAACAGTGACTGAACATAACCTTGATATACAAGGTTTTTAGACAGTAATTTCGCTCTGTTGACAACATCGTAGTACAAACTACAGGCACGGAAATATCGAATGAGTTGTGAAATGTAGACGCCATACACCGGATAGGTGGAGATGATACTGCTCAAAAACGGGAAGTTTACTATTGGAAAGTCGAAACTATCACGCTTGTCGTAAAGTTTTGTTTTCAGACTCCACTGTTGTCAATATAGATGTACAGGTCCAGGTGTGATGCTTATGATGTATCAGTGATCTCTTTAATTTTGAGTCCATTTGGGTATATAAATAACAATTACCGAAGTTAATGTGAATTTTGCCTCTGCATATATGCGCATTTCGACAACGTATTTCTCTTCAAGGCAGATCAAGTCAAAACATCTGGAAGTGTATAAACCGAAATATGCAAAAATCTGACAGAGAGCAAATTACCAATAGCATCTAATAAGTAAAGCCAAAATCAGCTAAGGACAGAGTTATGCAAAAAGGAGATACTCCCTAAGTATGAACAGAATTTTCCTGAATTTAGATATTGCAAGTTTTAAAAATCGGTTTTCGGCTACTGTATAGGTGAGTACCCTTGGGGACTAACAGTCCACCAGCAGTGGCATCGGCCCAGTTGTAACAAATAACAAATACCGAAGTTACTGTGAATTTAGTTTCTGGTAAGGAAATCAGCTGAGGACAGAGATATGCAAGAGATAGATATATAAGATCAATGTTATTCTGGAAAGACATTTCTTTTAGTTTGGTGGTTATTTATTTCTCACAAAATAACTGTTGCTTTATTGAATAGTTTGAATCAGAGAAACTTGTGACAAATGTTATATATACTAGTTGTACCGGTATTGTATTATTGACAATACTGGTAATTCCAGTTTTGTATATTTTCACAATACTAGTTCTACAAGCAACCGCTGAGAAGAAAACAAAATACCAACGCAGATCTATTGTTTATCACAGTCAACAATTTATAATTTTTCTACAACGGTACATTTGTACCTTTAAGAGAAACGACAAAATAAACAAGTGTGGACCCAAATAGATGTCTCGCCCGTCCTTACTTGGTCACAAAATTGATGTGAAAACTTAAACTGCTTAAATCAGAAAAATTAACATGTTCGCTAGACTGTGAAATTAGATTAACTGACAAAAGCAATATAGTAGACTGTCATGTTTCACCCAAAACCGAAATGCAAAATATCAGAGACATGCCACTGATAGATACTGAGAAACCAAACATGTTCACTAGACTATGAAAACAAGGCCAAGGACTTAAACAAAATAGCAGGTTGTCTCCTTCCATCCAAGACAAACCCACATACTAAATATTATTGACTTTACATTAATAGATACTAGGAAACTTAACATGATCACTGGACCGTGAAATGGAGGTAACAAACAAAAACTATATAGCAGACTGTCATGTACTACTCAAGACCAACATATTGACATACCACTTATAATGACTGAGAAAATGGCCTAATCATAAAAACTTAACATGCTCACTAGACCGTGAAGTTGAGGTCAAGGATAAAAGCCATATGACAGACTGTCACGTACTGCCTAAGACCAACCTACATACCATATATCATTGACCTACCACTTACAGTTGTTGAGAAATTAAACTAAGCACAAAAACTTAACATGTTCATTGGACCGTGAAATTGAGGTCACAGACAAAAGCCATATAGCAGACTGTCATGTACTACTCAAGACCAACCTAGATATCAAATATCATTGACCTATCACTTGTAGTTACTGAGAAAATGACCTAATCATAAAAACTTGACATTCTCACTAGACCGTGAAATTGAGGTCAATGACAAAAGCCATATAAAAGTCTGTCATGTACTACCTAAGACCAATCTACATATCATATATCATTGACCTACCACTTATAGTTACTGAGAAACTAAACTAAACACAAAAACTAAACATGTACATTGTACCGTGAAGTTTAGGTCACAGACAAAAGCCATGTACTACCTAAGACCAATCTACATATCATATATCATTGACCTACCACTTATAGTTACTGAGAAACTAAACTAAACACAAAAACTAAACATGTACATTGTACCGTGAAGTTTAGGTCACAGACAAAAGCCATATAGAAGACTGTCATGTACTACCTAAGACCAACCTACATACCATATATCATTGACTTACCACTTATAGTTACTGAGAAACCTAACTAAGCACAAAAACTTAACATGTTCATTGGACCCTGAAATTGAGGTCAAGGACAAAAGCCATATGACAGACTGTCATGTACTACCCAAGAGCAACCCACATACCAAGTATCATTGAGCTACCACTTGTAGTTACTGAGACACTGACCTAATCACAAAATCTGAACATGCTAACTAGACTATGAAATGAAGTCAAGGACAAAAGCCATATAACAGACTGTCATGTACTACCCAAGACCAACCCATATACCAAATATCATTAACCTACCACTTGTAGTTACTGAGAACCTGACCTAATCACAAAAACTTAACATCAAAGTTTCCGCCGTCGACTTCGCCGTCGCCGTCGCCGTCGACGTCATACTTTGTACGCATATGTCTCGCTTTCCGCGACTGTCGTCGCGGGCGAGACAAAAACGGAACGTGATTCATAAGATCACCAAAAAAAATCTGATTGCAAAACGTTGATGTTTTGATACTGATAATGGGAAAATCTGTGAAAGTTAGATTTTCTAACAAGTCTTTCTAGTTTTTTAGAATCCATATCTGATTCATCTCACTTGTTGAGTATACTTGTGAATTTGGCAGACACGGAAATCTCTTTTTGTAACGTTATTTATGTAACTTAGATACCCCAGTAGATACAATGCACGTTGTTGTTCTCTTCAGTTAAATTGATTTAAAAAAAGTAAGACAGAAATGGGGGCAGGAAATCCGCATTTTCTTAGGTCGCTTCAGAAATTAAAGGAATTGTAGTTAGATAGATTCTACCTTTAAGTTTACACAAAAACATACTGGAACACATTTAGTTTCTTCTGCGAGCGTTGAATATGGGAAAAACATTTGGACTCTTAAAATTGTGAAAACTGTATTCTTTTTAACCCATTACTAGTGATCTTTATAGATTTTTTTAATTAAATTCAACCACTGAAACCGACAGGTGTGTACATTTCCACTTACAGTGTATTTGTATTTTGGATAGGTAGTCGTATTTGATTATGACCGTGTGTATGACTTTTTGATGAATCTAACATAAATAATTGATGAATTCCAACCTCGTGTATGATCAACTTCGTTTATATTATGAGATTTTTAACCTTTTCGTCGTTACAAAATAGCAGTTCACCTAAAAAGTTTTCTCTCTACTCGTTCGTATTTCATGCCGCCATCTTGAATTCATATTCTGTTCTAAACACACCACCTCATCAGTTGACACAGTCGGAACTTGTTCTGCACAGTTCTTCTGAACCACTCAATTATTGTTCATAGTGTTAATAGTGGTTCTCGATTATAGCTTCGGAGTGTTCAGAAGCTATAATCGAGAACCACCAAAATTTTGCGCGGTGGAGTTTCTCATTAGTTTTTTGAAAAAAATTACAAAAATTAAGATATTTCAAGTTTCCTTTTTACAATCGGTTTTCGTGCAAGCACCGAAGTATTGACTACTCGGCTGGTGAATACCTTTAGGGACAAACAGTCCAACAACAGAGGGATAGACACATGGGTAACAAATAATGTAATACAGACGTAAATTTGCTTTCTACAGATGGCCATTTCGTCAACTTATAAAAGGACAATCTGCAGAAATGAATACATCGGCAAACGAACATCGAAGCAAAAGGGGAAGGGAATTCCGTAATCAAAAATCCCACATCACGACAATTCATATCAATCACGAATTGAGAAACATTGTAACGGTCTGTCAAATCATGGTGACGACCGTAAAACTTCTGTATTGACAATTGCAACAGTGACTGAACATAACCTTGATATACAAGTTTTTTTAGACAGTAATTTCGCTCTGTTGACAACATCGTCGTACAAACTACAGGTACGGAAATATCGAATGAGTTGTGAAATGTAGACGCCATATGCCGGACAGGTGGTAATAATCATTGCTAAAAAACGAGAATTTTACTATCGGAAGATCGAAACCATCACGATTGTCGTCGAAAATTTTGTTTTCAACATCCACAGTTGTCACTGTAGATGTATAGGTCCAGGTATGATGCTGATATTCTATCAGTGATCTCTTTAATTGCAGAAAAGATTTCAATTGGGTATATAAATAACAAATATAGAAGTTTCTGTGAATTTCGCCTCTGCATATGGGCATTTCGACACCCTATGTCTCTTCAGTGCAGATCAAAACAAAATTTCTGGAAATCTATAAACCGAAATATATAAAAACTGACAGAAAGCAAATCATCAATAATATCTAATAAGGAAAGCCAAAATCAGCTAAGGACAGAGTTATGCAAAAGGGAGATACTCCTTAAGTGTGAACAGAATTTTCCTGAGTTTAGATATTGCAAGTTTTAAAATAAAAATCGGTTTTCGGCTACCGGATCGGTGAGTACCCTCGGGGACTAATAGCCCACCACGAGTGGCATCGGCCCAGTGGTAACAAATAACAAACACTGAAGTTACTGTGAACTTTGTTTCTGGTAAGGAAATCAACTGAGGACAGAGATATGCAAGAGAGAGATATATAAGATGAAAGTTATCCTGGAAAGATATTTCTTTCAGTATGATGGTCATTTTTAGCTCACAAAATAGCTGTTGCTATATTGAATAACGTATTTCTGGCAGTTTTAATCAAAGAAACTGATGACAGATGTTATATATACTAGTTGTACCGCTTTTGTATTATGGTCAAAACTGGTATTTCCAGTTTTGTATATTTTCACAATACTAGTTCTACAAGCAACCGCTAAGAAGAAAACAAAATACCAACGCAGATACATTGTTTATCGCAGTCAACAATTCAGAATTTTTCTACAACGGTACATTTGTACTTTTAAATGAAAAGACAAAATCAAAAACGGAACGTGATTCATAAGATCTCCCAAAAAATTCTGATTGCAAAACTTTGATGAATGTACCGTTTTAGAGTTTGGAGACAATATAGCAGGAACCTGCAAGGTATAACCATTACATTCATGAAAGAACCACTATCACGTGCAAAAAGAATGTTCTGCAACTAACAAAGAGAAATATCAAAATACCGAAATTACAGTGAATTTAGTTTCTGCATATGACCATGTCGACAACTTATGTCTCTTCAGTGCAGATCAAATCCAAACATTTGCAAATCCATAAACCGAAATATGTGTAAGATCTGAGAAAGGGCAAATTATAAGAAGGATCTAAGTAGAAAACCAAAATCAGCTAAGGACAGACCTATGCAAGAGGGAGATACTCATTGGGTTTAAACAACTTTTTTTTAATTTCAGATATTACAAATTTCCAAACAAAACCTGTTTTCGGACAATGTTGTGATATTGATAATCGTAAAAATCTGAGATAAGTAGATTTCTAGTTTTTTTAGAATGCATGTTAAAAAATGGATAACAGGAAATACCTACAATGGCTTAAAATTATAATTACATGCAACAATTTGCAAGTCAACTACACAAGAAAAACACGTATAAGACAAAAGACAAACGTAGACAAGGATAGGAACTCGGGACAGCTGGACTTGGTACCGGCACTAGCAAAAGCCAGAGGTAGGGTTAAACCGGTTTATGGGTACCCAAACCTCTCCTTTATCTGTCCCTTTTCCCTATAGTATAAAACCAGTACAGGTAGACTACTAACTCCATGACCACAATCTTGAAAGGAGAGAAAAAGACAATAAATAATTTTGAAAGATGGGTCAAGGGGTGCTCGCCGCCATATCTGATTCATCTCACTTGTTGAGTATACTTTATCACAATATATCTTCAGGACATTTTTGATCGCAGTAAGTAATGACGTTAGGAGCCTAGAAAGTGGTTTTGTTGTGAATTTGGCAAACACGGAAATCTCTTAATGCAGGCTGTTGTTCTTTTCAGTTGAATTGATAATAAAGCAAGACAGAAATGGAGACAGGAAATCCGCCTTTTCTTATGTCGCTTCAGATAATAAGGAATTAATAGATAGATAGATTCTACCTTTAAGTTTACACAAAAACATACTGGAACACATTTAGTTTCTTCTGCGAGCGTTGAATAAGGAAAAAACATTTGGACTCTTAAAATTGTGAAAACTAGAAATATTTACAAAAATTTAGATATTTCAACTTTCAATTTGAAATCGGTTTCGGTCGAGCAGCGAAGTACTGACTAATCGGCTGGTGAATACCTTTGGGGACAAGCAGTCCAACAGTAGATGGATAGACACAGTGGTAACAAATAATGTATTACAAACGTAAATTTAGTTTCTACAGATGCACATTTCGTCAACTTTTAAAAAGACAATCTGCAGAAATGAATACATCGGCAAACGAACACCGAAGCAAAAGGGGATCAAAAATCCCAAATCACGACAATTCATATCAACCACGATTTGAGAAGCATTGTAACAGTCTGTCAAATTATGCTGACGACCGTAAAACCTCTGTATTAACAATTGCAACAGTGACTGATCATAACCTTGAAATACAAGTTTTAGACAGTAATTTCGCTAAGTTGACAACATCGTAGTACAAACTACAGGTACGGAAATATCGAATGAGTTGTGAAATATAGACGCCATACGCCGAATAGGTAGGAATGATACTGCTCAAGAACGGGAGGTTTACTTTTGGAAAGTCGAAACCATCACGCTTATTGTCGTAAAGTTTTGTTTTCAGACGTCGATTGTTGTCAATATAGTATATATAAGGTATGATGCTCATGATGTTGTTTCAGTGATCTCTTAAATTTCGAGTTCATTTGGGTATATAAATAACAATTACCGAAGTTAATGTGAATTTTGCCTCTGCATATATGCGCATTTCGACAACGTATGTCTTTTCAAGGCAGATCAAGTCAAAACATCTGGAAATTTATAAACCGAAATATGTATAAATCTGACAGAGAGCAAATTACCAATAACATCTAATAAGGAAAACCAAAATCAGCTATTCCTTAAGTATGAAAAGAATTTTCCTGAATTTAGATATTACAAGTTTTAAAATAAAATAAAAATCGGTTTTCGGCTACTGGATTGGTGAATACCGTTGGGGTCTAAAAGCCAACCAGGAGTGGCACCGGCCTAGTGGTAACAAATAGCAAACACCGAATTTACTGTGAACTTTGTTTCTGGTAAGAAAATCAAATGAGGACAGAGATATGCCAGAGAGATATATATAAGATGAATGTTATCCTGGAAAACATTTCTTTCAGTATGATGGTCATTTTTAACTCACAAAATAGCTGTTGCTATAACATATTTTTGGCAGTTTGAATTAAAGAAACTGATGACAGATGTTATATATACTAGTTGTACCGGTATTGTATTATGGTCAATACTAGTAATTCCAGTTTTATATATTTTCACAATACTAGTTCTACAAGCAACTGCTAAGAAGAAAACAAAATACCAACGCAGATATACTGTTTATCACAGTCAACAATTTAAAATTTAGAATTTTACTACAACGGTACATTTGTACTTTTAAGAGAAAAGACAAAATCAAAAACGGACATGATTCATAAGATCTCATAAAAAATTCTGATTGCAAAACTTTGATGAATGTACCGTTTTAGAGTTTGAAGACAATATATCAGGAAACTGCAAGGATTTAACCACCGCATTCATGAAAGAACCACTATCACGTGCACAAAGAATGTTCTGCAGCTAGCAAAGAGAAATATCAAAATACCGACATTACAGTGAATTTAGTTTCTGCATATGACCATGTCGACAACGTATGTCTCTTCAGTGCAGATCAATTCAGAACATTTGAAAACCATAAACCGAAAAATACGTAAAATCCGAGAGAGGGCAAATTATATGAAGGATCTAAGTAGAAAACCAAAATCAGCTAAGGACAGAGCTATGCAAAAGGGGGTTACTCATTAGGTTTAAACAACTTTCTTTATTTCAGATATTACAAATTTCCAAATAAAACCTGTTTTCGGACAATGTTTTGATACTGTTGCAATGCTCAGAATCTGTGAAAGTTAGATTTTCTAACAAGTCTTTCTAGTTTTTTAGAATCCATATCTGATTCATCTCACTTGTTGAGTATATTTTATCACAATATATCTTCAGGCGATTTTTAATCGCAGTAAGTAAAGACGTTAGGAGCCTAGAAAGTGGTTTTGTTTTGAATTTGACAGACTCGGCAATCTCTGTTTGTAAGGGTTTTTATGTAACTTAGGTACCCCAGTAGATACAATGCAGGTTATCTCTCTTCAGTTAAACTGATAACAAAGTAAGACAGTTATACAATAGAGACAATCGAGACCTCGCAGATAAAAATCAAGAAATTTTACCCCATCAGAAGTCACATCTTTGGACCCCTAATGCTGCCTTAACACCATGTTCATTCGAATTGAATTTGCAGTAGTCAATTCGAATTAACTTAATTTGCATTGGAATATGATTTCATGAAATTATAAATCCACGTAAAACAGAGACATATAATTAATTATATGTCTCTGCTTAAAAGGGTTGTTAAGTACACATTGGACAATTCCATTTAATATCTGAAAAGATGCATGAATTGAAGATATTTTCGTATGCTGCGTTCACACTGGACGTTTAATTTGATTTGAATTCAATTCGAATTAAATGTAATCCTGTCCACATGACATTTTTTTTTCAATTCGAATTTAATTCGCATTCTAATTCGCTTAGCATCAGTGATAGATTTTCACTAATGGAAATTTCATATGGAATAATACTTACTTTTCTACATAGTGTATATTGGAAATAAAATCATTATGAATCATTTTGAATCAAAATTGAATTGAGGTCATAACCCAATATCACAATATTGTTGGTGTTTGGTCCGCGTCCCAATATCATTTCTCATAATCACCTCCCTTTGTTTGTATCTATTACCCAATGATATTGTTTGTGGTTTGTAATTTTGGTGATAAAACAGAAGTGGTTGATAACCTTCATTGATTTGACGGTAAATAAGTTTAAAAATTAAAACAAGACAAAGATTTTGCAGCAATATGTGGAGGGCATTTATTACATTTGTCTTAGTTGGAATGACAAAGAGCTTTGCATTCTCATGTTGTATGCCGCCAAGAATGGAATGTGTAGAAGCAATATCAATAGTTGATACGACTAATGGAAAGAAATGTGATCTCTGGGTAAGGAATTATGTTCTTTGTTATGGCTAGAATTTAGTAAAAGTCTTCAAAAAAGTTACAGGATGTATATTCAATGTTTTATGTAAGTACAGTTTAAATTTAATTAATGACAGTAACACATGTGTACAAAAAAGCAAACAACATTAATTGACGCAATATCTGCCACAGGCAATAGTTCATTAATGGTTTCCCTTGCCAACGTATATTTGTTCCTCATAACAAAATATTGTAAACATTTGCATAATATTTCTTCCTTTTGGAACAATTTCTAAATAACCTTTATTCCGTTAGGAACAAATATTATAATTTTTTTTCCGTTGGCACAAATATCCTGTAATACTTTATCCTCTTGGAAAAATATTATGAAAGAACAAAGAGCACATGAGACCTTCACCTCGGGACATTATCATTGTTATTTTAGAGTAACTTCGGTATTCTTTTATTATCAAGGTAGATACACTTGCTGATGGACTTTTAGTCCCTGGGGCTTTTCATTAACCCATAAGCCAATACGTCTTAGGTGCTAATGTGTAATGGTAATGCAGTGCAAGGTAATACATATTTTCAAGTAATCAATGTAATATACAATGCACCAATTTTGTATTAAAAATGTATATACTCTTGGTCATAAATATGGAATATTTGCATTTTCCGAGTCAAAAAATTGAAGTTTCGAAGCATTTATATGCACAAAGGTGTGTGGATAAAAGTATAATATTTTGCTTTAAACATTCTTTTCTGACTGTGAAGAACGAAATTCTTTGATTCTACGAATCTCTCAGACCTCTCCTTCAACCCGTTCTGAAATCCACCTTTTGGTGAAAATTGGACAAAAAAAAATCAATTAATATGTGAGGCTTGTTTAGGGTATATTGGGATACAGGATATCTACACTTTTGTTAATGGGATCTGGGATATTTCGGACAAAAAATACTGGGATATGGGATATTTTGACTTTGGAAAGTGGGATATTTCAATAATTAATGGGATATCTTCGATTTTCAAAGGGGTATTTTAGTCCAGACTTACTGGGATATGGGATATGGGGACCCCCCTAAACAAGCCCCATTTTGTGTACAAATATTTCCCCAAAATGCAATTTTCGATGCCCATAGTGTGCAAGGATCATTTGAATGATAATTTCATCGATTCTAAAGGATAATAAAGAATTTTTGAGAAAAAGCCTTTAAATATCTCACTGACAGGCATTCTCAACAAAAAATACCATATTTATGACAAAGTGTATATGTAATGGTAATTCAATGCATTACTATCACAATCATGCATTACNTCGTCGTATGACACATTATCGAAAGCATGCAGTATTTCTTTTGTCTCGGAAGGGGTGACATGTAGATAATTGGAATCTATAAAGTATGGGGGGACCTTTTTCGGGATGTCGGGATTGGGTGTTTTTAAGCCCGGGATTTCGTGATTTTTATGATTTAAACCTGGGATTTCGGGAAATTTACTCGCCGGGAATCGGGATTTCATCAGTCTTTACGTTTCTTTGTAGTTCGGGATTTCGGGATTTAGAAAAAATAAAGTCGGGATTCCGGGATCAGACCCCCTCCTGCCCCCCTCAAGTATACTCTACAGTTTCCCTAGTGAATACAAACAGGAACATGCACGTACTACTCCAGAAGACGACAGATAAACTTCTTAAAATGTTGACATAGTAAAATAAATATACATAATATTCATTTAACTGGCAATTTTTTCAAGACATTTTTTCTCAAATTAATAATGATTTATTTCTCAAATGTTATGATTTGGTTTTCGTTTAGGCAAATTCAAGACTTTTATAGTTGC
>MJUU01071894.1:54013-74551 GCA_002080025.1 Modiolus philippinarum
CAATTTGCAGACTTTCATCCATTTCACTGCATGATTTTCATTGAAATAAATCCTACTAAAAATGAAATGATTTAGCACATATGTGTCCTATATGATGAACACAACAGCTTACTAATATGGGCATTCTCATCCAGATTTTACGGAAATTTTGTAAAATGGTCAAAAACTGATAGAAAATCCAGAAAAACTGGGACGTAACTTACATTATTTACATAATTGATTGACTGGATGCTCTTCAAGATTCCGTTAAATTGGCTTTGGGATTCAGTGACCTGGATACTGGCCTCTCAATGCTACTACCGATGTCTACTGAAATCCGTGATGATTCTTTATCAAACCCTTCGGGTAGTTTTGAATTTCATTTCTCTTCCGTAGTGCGACAGTGTTTTATCAGCAGACTAGGCTCCTTGAGCTATTAAACCGACAGTCCAGCGGCAAGGACTCCTTGATCCATCTTTCTAAATTACGTTTTGTCTTTTTCTTTCCTTCTCAAGATTGTGGTCTTGGAGTCAGAAGTCTACCTGGCTTTATTAGTATGTTTATAGTACTATAGGGAAAGGGTAAGAGAAAGGGGAGGTTTTGTACCCATAAACCGGTTTAACACTACCGCTAGCTCTTGCTAGTGTCGGTACTCAGTCCGGCTATCCCGAGTTCCTATCGTTGTCTACGTGTATCTTTGTTTATTTATTGTGCAGTTCCATGGTAGACTGAGGCATGTGATTGATATTTACGGCCATTGTAAGTTTTTCCTGTTATCTTTTCTGTAACAATATATACAAATACTTTCTATATGTTTACATAAACTACATCGCTGCAAAAACGCTATTGTTTTCAACTCGGAAAATTTAGTTTTCACAGATAATTAAGAAAAGAAATAGAATTAATCATATTTCTTTGCAGGGATTATTCAATTTAGCGTTCGATTTCGAGAACATGAAGATAAAGGTATCTGGAAAGGCAACTATCGATGGTCAGATTTATGATGAAGAAATTCTTCAAGATTTTCCTGGAGTGAGTAGACATGGTGATGTGTATTTGTCCTTAATAAACTGTGAACACAGTCAATACGAATTTTAGATAATTTGAAGAGACTTTGCCTCATATGCAGGCGCGGATCAAGTGAATTTTAAAAGAGAGGGTTCCAATTTAGAAGTAAAGGGAAATTTCGCAGAGCGGATCGAAGCGCGAATTTTTTTGAGGGTATTTCTTGGTGAAACATCATGATATTCACTAAAATATACATTATTGTCAAAAGGGGGGATTCAACCCCGGACCCCCACCCAGTTGTAGCAGCCAATGAAATACATTACTCCATATCTTAAAGGAGATATATGGTAACTTTTTATTAGACTTCTTGTAATTTTGTTTCAGATTTAAAAAAAAAAGGATACTCGATTTGGTACATTACATTATTTGAATACCTTGGGTTTGAAGGTTAAAAGTGCAGTTAATGCTCGTCAAATCAAAATTTACGACCACTGTTATTAAAATGAAAATATTCAAGTTATTTTTGACTATAGTCTATAAAAGAACCACAGTTTATCTACAGTTCATTGTTGCTGGCTATTTGACAATATTACATTGTCAACAAGCTTATACTTTGGGGATGCCTGTGACCATTTTGAACCCAAAACAGACACCCAATGAAAACCCCTTCTCTTTCCGAGAGATTCTTTTTAATTATAAAATGCACAATGATGCTGATTTTTAACAATCATAAGTAAAATATCTATAAAGATTTGTTTTAATTAATAAGACATAAACCCAAAATTTTCAATATCCTAAGATGTAAAACGTGTGTTTAAATGATTAAAATTAGGTACTCTAACGATTTTTGCGTTCACAATGTTTCATGATTTGTATTTTTTTATTGCAAAAATAATAATGTGGACATTGCATGAAGACGCACGTTACGCAGATAGTTGGTTCTACATGTACATTTTGTATTTGTAGAGACTTTGTCTCATGCGCATTTACTCGATATCTTTTCATTGTTTCTTATATTGCAGCCTATACTTTTTGATTGCAAAGTTTCATGTGAATTCATTATTGCACGTAGGCGCAGGGCAGTTTCAACCTTTTGTGGGTTTTTATTTTTATCATTATTTGTTTTTTTTCTTTTGTGTGTTCTTGCATTTTTCTTGAATTTTGTTTCCCTCTTTTGTTTGTTATAATAGAAAAAAGACGGGTAACGGGGAATGTGTCAAAGAGACAACTGCCGAAAGGGGAGTAATAACAACTCAAAGCCACCATAAGATCTTCAATGAACGGTGAGGAAACCCCACTTCCAACGGGAGGTCGGAGTCGGCCCCTAAATAAAGAGTAATCAAGTTCAGAGAAATAAACATCATCCTAGACTCCCATAGACATAAAGTAAACTAACTAGAAAAGCATCCTAGAGCTAAAAAACAAATTATTTGATAACAATGAAAGGAGTAAATGAACACGAGACAAAGTCTCTAAAAATTAATCGTAAAACAAAGAACTGAACAATGCTTTTATTGATATTATTCCATGCATCGTGAAGTC
Source organism: Modiolus philippinarum (assembly GCA_002080025.1). Taxonomy (NCBI): domain Eukaryota; kingdom Metazoa; phylum Mollusca; class Bivalvia; order Mytilida; family Modiolidae; genus Modiolus; species Modiolus philippinarum. The sequence goes on from MJUU01071894.1 coordinate 56,543, forward strand.
ACCATGAGGTATTCAATAATGAACTTTGCTCATACCTCAAGGTCAGTTCAAGACAGCCTTTGCACCGGTTTGAGTGGAATGCGTTTGCTCAATGTCGAAGAATGCTATATCAAAGTTTATGTTTACTGATGAATGCAGAGTCTTCAACAAACATTAAATAAACCAGAAAAGTGCTCTGACAATCGCTGTCAGGGAGCACCAATGGAGTCAACTGCAACATAACTTGGCAAGACAAATTTTAAATCTTTTGGTTATCGATGGCTCGTTTAATCTCTTAAAGAGGGCCATTTGTATTTATACAGGGTAAACAGTACACAGTAATAGATGGTCACTGCACGGTTACAGATTTGCCATTCGCAAAGTTATTTTCCTGCATTCCGGGTAAGCATAAATCTAGAATGTCGTCTTCGACAGCCATGCTTCTTTTTTATTTCATTTGAGGAGAAATTCGTCCATATAAAGCATCAAGTTAATCTTGAAATAAAGAAAAAAAATGTTCAGGAAAATTCCTTACTGTTATAATCATAACTTGTTTTGACCTCCATACTAGACCATACTACTAGTATATCATTTTGCTGCCAGAAAGTATAACTGACACCCAAAACTATAGTTAGCAATGAGTAACATACGAATTTTGGACGAAAATAATGGATACTTTCTTATTTCAATCACATGAAAGGAACTTTCTTTGGTTAAGATATTAGATATCAAGCGTGTTCCGACTATTTACTTTTTGATGGATTAAAGTAAGTGAGAACCGAACCGTCAATCCAAAAGCGAACAATCCAAGGACAATGGCAACACCAGAAACAAAAAAGGGGGAAAAACAGAGACACATCATGGGTACGGCACAGAAAAGAAAAATGAAGACACACACACACAAAGATGAACAACACAGACCCAATAAAAAACCATGGGCGAGATCAGGTGCACCGGTAGAGTTAGCATCTCCTGCTTCATATAAGACACCCGCCGTGTTGAACATGTCAAATCCGGTAGTAAAGTCAAATCCGGTAGAGGAAACAACAATTAAGCTTTAAAGGGAAAGATCAATTAAGATATTATTTTGCAATTTTAAAATTTTGACAATCTATCTTTTCGCTTGGTCTACTCAGATCTGTTCTTTGCCTTGCTTTCGGCCTAAGGAACCGACCATTTAACTTGAAGGGGGGGGGCTATGGTTTTTTTTTCTAAAAAAAAATCTGAAGCCGATTTTATGTGAAAAAAATATTTTGGCTGCCAAAATGATGAAAAAAATTTTCTGTCGGAGGCTTTCTGCCCCATAAAATAATGTTAATTTTGAAAAAAAAATATTTTGTTGATACACGTGAAAAAAATTTTCTGTCCAGAAAAAAAATCAGCCCCCCCCCCTTCAGGTTAAACGGTCGGTCCCTAACCGAATGTCAGCTCTAGATATCGTTCAGCTCCCCTTCTATAGTCTTACGCCATGTTGTTTTTAGCCTGTCCCTTGGTCCTTTCCTTGTGGTATTCATTCTTAGGCTGCCTTTGTAATACAGTCTTTGTGGTCAAAGGAAGTTAAAATTGAAGGCAAAATCATTTTCAGCCAATTCAACACTTATCAAGTCAACATACTACGGTTCGGGTAACAATACGATCGGTGTAAATTGGTATTCCTTTATGTGGGAAGGTATGGCCATATCCCTAGCTGTAACAACAGACGGCTGTGTTCCCATCACAGAACACATCATTATACCAGACAGAATTACAGATTATATATTAATGGAAACTACGATTGGTATAAAGAATATGTCGGTCTTCAATATTCCTGAAGCGTGTCTACATGGAACATCTATTACACCAAAGGAACAACCGTAAGTAACTGGTAAAATGTCTGACTTCGACTTGTCAGAAGCAACGCATTGTGGGAAGAGCGTTCGTCGAAATATTTTTATTGGTTTAAAGTTTAGAAAAGTAACCACCATTGGCTGAAAATGTATTGTTTATGAAAATCCCATCTCCAGTTGTTCAACGTCATGAACAACAAAGAAGTTATTTTCTCGATAAACTGTTTTTGCTCCGAGCTTAAATAGTGCAGTAAATGATGACGTCAAATTCAGTGAAAACATTGTTTTAAGTTTTAAGGATTGGAATTATAAGAAATAAAGGTAATTTATAGGCGTTTATGGATGTGCAAACGCGACCTTTCACTGAAAAACTCTACATAAAGTCCTAAACTCCTCCAAAATCAATTTTATTCCTATACCAATTCAGCAATATTCTTCAGGTTCTAAAACTGCGAATTGCATCAAATTTCAACAAAGATTATCAAAAGGTATTATCTTCACAATTATAATAAAGCAAAGAAAATTAAAATATAGATGGACACACTATCATCACCGAAAGCTACGTGACATTGATAAAAGTGAAACTAAGGATGTGTTAACCGTTGAAATAATGTTGGAAAATTATTACAGTATTGACAGACAATTTATACCTCATGTATTAATATTTCTTCTTCTTTTTTAACATGTCGATGTAACTTAGTAAATTCATGTGTTAACTTGTCCTAAAATGGATATGTACTAATATTTCACTTTTTCCCATAACAAAATTGATACGTTGCGGACAGATATAAAGCCAGTACAACTGGTTCCTTCAGAAACTGGCGAAACAAGACAAAATGCACTACAAGCAGAAAAGACTACTCTAGAACCTCCACTAAATCAAAAGAGATATTATTTTATTTTTTTCCTCATAAAGTTGTCTTTCGTAGATTAAATAAAAAGTTATATACCTGTATTGGGGTTTATTTTTATGTTTGTTATACTATAGGGAAACCTGATGGAGAAAGGGGAGATTTTGGTACCAATAAACCGGTTTAAACCCACCGCTAGCTCTTGCTGGCGCCAGTACCAAGTCCGGCTTTCCCAAGTTCCTATCGGTTTTCTATGTTTGTCTTTTGTCATTTTATTGTTTTTCTTGTGCAGAAATCTGGAAAGAAAGTGAGAACCGAACCGTCAATCCAAAACCAATAATCCAAAGACGATGGCAACATCGGAAACAACAAAGAAACAGAGACACAACAAGAGTACGACAAAGAAAAGGAAATTGAAGACACACACATACAAAGATGAACAGCACGGTTCCAATAAAAACCATGGGTGAGATCAGGTGCACCGGTTGTGAATGGAATATTGTGGAATGTGATTGTAATTTTCGGCCATTTTGGGTGTTTCCTGTGATCTTTCCTACATTAATTTACTATATGATATTTTATTTATTAAATGTCTTGCTTCAGATTTAATTTCCTAATATTGTTTTGTTTTCAGTGCTTGCAATGTGGGATAGTTTGCAAAGGAAACAAAGAGAGTAGATTGGACAATCAAAAAGATCATTACGTTCATGTTCGCACCCGCAATTTGTAATTATCATATTAAAAAATCCTGTTATTATTAGACACAATACATTATTTTTAGTTCACCTGACCCAAAGTGTTAGTGTGAACTATTGGCATCACTTGGCGTCTGTCGTCCGTTGTCCATCGTCCGTTCGCTTTATTCATTTGCTATATTTTGATCTAATCAGATAAAAATCATAGCCATCAGTGCATATCTAATATTCTAAACGCAATAGGGGATACATTCTGCAAGAATCCGTAAAATTGGTTTTGGGATCCAGTGACCTGAAGATTTTACAAGCATATACTGGCCTCTCACAAATACTCTCGATGTCTACTGAAATACTGACTACTCTTTACCAAACCCTTCGGGGAGTTTTGAGTATGGTTTTCCTTCCGTAGCGCGACAGTGTTTTACCAGCAGACTAGGCCCCCTTGAGCTAGCCAGCAGTTCAGCGGCTAACACTCATTGACCCCTCTTTCAAAATTACGTTTTGTCTTTTTCTCTCTCTTTTCAAGATAATAATCAAGGAGTTTGCAGTCTACCTCTATTGAGATTTATTTGTATGTTTGTTATGCTATAGAGAAAGTGGAAAGATAACTAAAACCAGTTTAACCCTACCACTGGCTTTTGCTAGTGCCAAGGTTTTTATCGTTGTATAAGTATGTCTTTTGTCTTCTAATTGATGTTTTTGTGTTTCAGGTGAATTGTGGCATGTGATTGTCATTTTCGGCCATTATGAGTGTTTCTCGTTATCTTTTCTTTGCAATAGCAAAGCTTAACATAAAACTCTTCTAGGGGAAACAATTTGATCCACCTCTGAAGGTATTGATACAAACAGACCGTACAGATAGGACCCGTAAACAAACACATAGCTTGCAGTAGCGCAAAATAGTGTAACATAGACCAAAGCCTTTGCAAAAACATTTGATCACTCCTCTGAAACTAAGAAATTGAACAAAATGTTCTTAAACAGATTCATTATCTTAGGTAGTCGGTTTAGTTTCATAAGATTTTTTAAACCTGTGTTATGTTACATGTATTAAGAAAAAACAAGGTGTTATTTTGGTTGTCATTGTTGTGAAATAAGTTTCAACGATACATTTTCAAGGAAAATGAATGAAGAAAGTGGTGTGGAGCGGTGCGATATGTTTTTATTTATTTTTTTAATATTATCCTCATATTGACAATTTACTTAATTTAGTTTCTTCTTATTGAAACAAAACATACGTTGATCTACTTAATCAAAGTCCAAAGACATGAGAAAAATGAGAACACCTGAAGAAGAGTACCTAAGGCAAAATGCAATAACATGACTAAAGACATCACAAACATAGCAATAAAAACTAAAATCCACATCGTTCAAACTCTAATTTCGACCAAGAGAGGTATTAGATGCTCTGTTTTTTTCTGCAATATTTTTCTTCCTAGATTTGATTGTTTCTTCATATAAGCAAAGTGAACTTGTGTTAATTATCCTCTGGTCAGCCTGTACTACTTTTGTTGTCAGCCTGTACTACTTTTGTTGTTTAACATACAGCCGTCTCATGACTCGTTAAAATTGTCTTCAAACTGACACGAGGATAAATTGGTAAACCGAAACGTCAATCAACGAGAGAGAGGCTAATTGAAAATACATATCAGTGCTAAGTATGTTTATACTTAGGATGAAGGAAACTGAAGAGACATAAGTTGTCGAAATGCGCATATGCAGAAAATAGATTCACAGTATTTCGGTATTTAGTTATTTGTTACCACTGGTCCATGCCCCTGCTGGTGGATTATTATTCACCAGCACAGTAGTCAGTACTTCGGGGCGGACCCGAAAGCCGATTCTGTTTGAAACCTTGCAATATTTAAATTTTTGTAAATTTTGTTGAAACTAAGAAATAACTCCCTCATGCAAAGCTCTGTCCTAAGCTGATTCTGGCTTTACATTTATGTCATATTTGGTTATGAATTCACAATAATTTCGGTATTTAGTTATTTGTTACCACTGGGTCGATGCCTCTGCTGGTGGACTGTTAGTCCCCGAGGGTATTCACGAACACAGTAGTCAGTACTTCGATGCGGACCCAAAAGCCGATTCTATTTGAAACCTTGCAATATTTAAATTTTTGTAAATTTTGTTGAAACTAAGAAATAACTCCCTCATACAAAGCTCTGTCCTTAGCTGATTTTGCCTTCACATTTATGTCATATTTGGTTATTTGTCCTCTATTAGTTTTTGAACATCTTTGAATTAATGGTCTTCCAAAGGTTTAGATTTTATCTGCACTGAAGAGACATAAGTTGTCGAAATGCGCATATGCAGAAAATAAATTCACAATAATTTCGGTATTTAGTTATTTGTTACCACTGGGTCGATGCCTCTGCTGGTGGACTGTTAGTCCCCGAGGGTATTCACCAACACAGTAGTCAGTACTTCGGTGCGGACCCAAAAGCCGATTCTATTTGAAACCTTGCAATATCTAAATTTTTGTAAATTTTGTTGAAACTGACGAGTATCTCCCTCATGTAAAGCTCTGTCCCTAGCTGAGTTTGCCTTCACATTTAGATCATATTTGGTTATTTGTCCTCTATCAGTTTTGAACATCTTTGAGTTAATGGTCTTCCAAAGGTTTAGATTTTATCTGCACTGAAGAGACATAAGTTGTCGAAATGCGCATATGCAGAACATAAATTCACAGTAATTTCGGTATTTAGTTATAATACATCGGCAAATGAATACCGAAACAAGAATGAGAAAAAGGGGATTCTAAAATTATAAATTCAAAATCACGGCAATTCAAATCCAATACGACATTATGACAAAGACAGAACAACTAAAACAAAAATAAACAAGAACGCCACATAACTAAAGCACTAGAAGTGTGAACCAACTCTATACTGCATACTTATATGTTCTGTATAGAAGGACGTTAACAGTCCATATAAATATACCCAATCTGAAATTGCCATATCAGCCTGCCTCGTTCTGATTTAGCCACATTAAATTGTGTTTTGATATAACCATATCACCCTGGATATTGTAATCCCGGTATTGTTATCCTAACTATGTAAGAAGTATGTAATAAACAGATAAAAACATGAGGTTGCATGCGTTGTCGTGCTAGGTATACCCTCACCTTACAATATCTAAATTTTTGTAAATTCTATTGAAAACTAAGGAGTATCTCCCTCACGCAAAGCTCTGTCCTTAGCTGATTTTGGCTTTACATTTAGATCATATTGATTATTTGCTCTCTATCACTTTTTAAACATCTTTGAGTTTATGGTCTTCCAAACGTTTAGATTTTATCTGCACTGATGAGACATAAGTTGTCGAAATGAGCATATGCAGAAAGTAAATTCACAGTAACTTCGGTATTTAGTTATTCTTATTATTTTACACAATTAAAAGGGAAAAATTACTAAGTCCCGTCCAAGCAGGAACTTAACATCATTTGGTGTCCAAAATGGCAGACGACGCATTCTCCCTACATATAAAGTCAAATACCAAATCTGAAATGAATTAGCCCAGCAGTAGCTGAGAAAAGTGCGACGAAAATTTTCACTATGTTCAATGAAGGGAAAATGGCTAATTGCCGCCAGACATGAGATTGATGTCATAAGGTGACCAAAATGGCAGACGACTCATTCCTCCTATATATACAGTCAAATACCAAATCTCAAATAAATCGGCCCAGCAGTAGCTGAGAAAAATTGCAACGAAAATTTTCACTTTGTTCAATAAAAGGGATAGCCAAACAGGAAGTTGATATCATAAGGTGTTCAAGATGGCAGACAACACATTCCCCTATATATAAAGTCAAATACCAAATTTGAAAATAAATTAGCCCAGCAGTAGCTCAGAAAAGTGCGACGAAAATTTTCACTATCTTCAAAAAAGGGAAAAATGGATAAGTCATGCCAAACTGGGAGTTGATATCATAAGGTGACCAAAATGACAGATTTATATAAAGTCAAATACCAAATTGAAATAATTCGGCCAGCAGTAGCTGGGAAAAGTACGACGAAAATTTTTAGTATGATCAATAAAGGGGAAATACATCGGCAAACGAATACCGAAGCAAGAACGAGGAAAGGGGAAATTCTAAAATCATAAATCCAAAATCACGGCAATTCACAGCAACATGGAAAATGACTAAGTCCCGCCAGACAGGAGGGTGACAAAATGGCATACGACGCATGCATCCTATATATAAAGTCAATTCAAAATTTGAAATGAATCGGCCTAGCAGTAGCTGAGAAAAGTGCGACGAAACTTTAGACGGACGGAAGGACGGACGGACAAGGGTATTCCAATATACCACCCACTCATGAGTGGGTGTATAACATTACCTTTCCATAACATAACGATGATAGTTGGATCTAGAAAAGGGCAATGCTTAGAATCACTGTTTTGTTAGTACTTTTTGGATAAATGATATCGACATTATCTAAATGGGAGTCATACCAAATTACCGAACATAATTTTCAAAAGTAAAGATCAAGTAGGTACCAAACCATCGGAATAATTGCATTGTCATTTTTTAATGTGATTATAAAAAGAAGATATCATATCTTATATATATCAACCTGGACAAAGGGGGTAATAAAATGCTAATGGAGCAAGTCAGAATGACACAAAGAAAAATGTTAACACTTAAAACGGCATATACAACATAGCATCTACTTTAAAGGGACAGTTCTTTATGTTTACGCAGTTTTTGAATAATTGCACAAAATATTATTCCTACAACCTATGCATTATGTCTGCAACTTTGTAAAAAAATAAATACCAAAGTTACTCTAAATTCAGTGTCTATTTCGATATTTTCAATGCAGATCAAATCAAAACAATCGGAAGACCGACAACTGAAATATGTGTAAAAACTTATTGAAAACAGATGAACGAGAGACCTAAATGAAAAAGTCAAAACTTAAGGACAGAACTAAGTACAAGTCTGATAATCCCCATTTGGAACTAAAATTTTCAAAAGAAAGGTATAAAAAGCTTCCAAATAAAACAACAGTTTTCGGGCAAGTATCAAAGAACTCAAAACAGGGGGTTCGTGAAAAATTGGTGTTGCCGAAAAGGTGGTAGGATCAAATTGTTCAAAACTGCATATTTTTAGTTGAATTGGGAATGGCTTATGATTTCAATTATATTGCTATTCCAATTTTAATCAAATATATTTAATTAGATTTCAGTAATGTTAAAAGATTAATAAAGTATAGTGATAAAATAAATAAATGAAAAAAATTGATTTAGTAATCCATTGTACTATATGAAGCAATCAGTGGTCCAAGTGAAAAGAAACTTTTGATGTCCTGATAAACAGATTGAGTAAGTGAAGACAGTAAGCAGCAAAACATGAATTGGTTTTCCTTACAATTAACATATTTTCATGTCTATTTCATACTCATGTCGTCATGTTGACAATAGGTTGAATGTAAACATGTGTGAATCTGCAAATAGCTAAATACCGAAGTTACTGCAAGTGCTTTTAACATGGGATGATGCGTAAAATGACATGATTTAGAAATAAAATGATAGATTATCACCAACCAAGTCTTTACGTACTTCGATACTAGCCAGAAAACCAATGATTTGAACATTTACAATATAAAAAATGATAGATAGATAGATAGAATTTAAAGCAAATACATTTAAAACATTTCGTGCCGGTAGTTTGTACCGCGATTTTGTCAACGGCAGAGCGAAGACTGTTACAATGTCCAACAGATGAGAATATCTTTGAGTAGATCCCGGGTTAATGACCGGTTTGACAATCATTGACTTTTTTTCTGGCAGTGTAACTGGTGCCACACATGGATCAGATCATGCTTACCCGGATTATTATATGTTATTCAGGTTTCAGACGGGGTATATAGTGTGACATACCCTGGATGTTTAGTTATATTTCCTGAGGCGAAGCCTAAGTTTATGCAGGGGTTCACACTGCTTGTTCTCTATTTTGGCGTTCTTGTTCATCTCAATTCGTGTTGAATATGAATTGCCGTTATCTTGGATTTTTGATTTTGGAAATCCCTTTAATAATTTGTTTGCCGATGTATTTAATAAGCATGCATATCTCGGTCATCATGATTATTAGGGTATGTTGGGCATCAATCAGTACATAAACCATACCAGATCAGTTGGATATTGACTATAAAAAACACAAATTTTGAGAAGGCATATTCTTTCTACTTTTAACACATCGAATCCTTTAGTATTTAAATTTCTGTACTTATTTCTGTTCGCTTGATAACTCAATATTGATGTCTACCTTTAAATATCTTTGTATACCACTGTTATTGCCTATTTATATCTATGATCAAAGTATGACGTAGTACACATCACTGTTGTGAAATCCCTTGGTTTTGCTGATTTAAGCAGATGTAAAGATATTGAAACTTCATAAGTGACACTGAAAGCAAGACCGGACGTAAAAAGCCTGTACCTGTAAAATGGACAGGTAATTTTACTGTCATTTGTAACAATTTTATTAAAGTAGATGTATGTTATATTTGTATTGTTAGTTTGTTATACTTACAAATTATCACAAGATAATTTCTTCATTAATTTAAAGCTTGTCCTGGTGATATAAGCTAATACATTCGTACATAGAAAGTTAATTTACATAAATTCGTTGTAAAGTTTTTATCAAAACTTTAGAACTAAATCTTATCGGAGGAATGCATCGTATTTATTGTATATTGGAACTGTAAATAAAGCTCCTTAGTTTCTTTCGAAAATTCAGCTACCCAAAATCCTTTTTTTTTCTTAAAACTTTTAATTCTGAAAATTCGATGTAATGTTCCTCAGACAGAAACGATATCTTAAGAAGGAATTAAACAGTTTTCCTATAGTGTGAGTAACAGTAAAATGGGTTTCCCTTCTGTCTACAGTTTAAAACTATGTAATTCACCTCCGAAACATCAAATGTTAAGCAAAAGATTACTAATTTTCAATGGCTCTCACTTATTCTGATCAGTTGCATATTATTATTTTATCTATTTTAGAGAAACAATATTAAAGGAGCTCGAGATTAATGGGTTTTGTGTTGTACCTAATGTGATTATGTCATGGCACTGTGACGAATATCTTCTTGATTATCAAAAATGGTATGCAAATTTTAAGGAAAACGACAAACCGTTAAAACAGACTAAATCAATTATACAGTCTTACAGAATTGGACATTTTGCAAACACATGGAAATGTCGACTACATTGTAAGCTGATCTTTGAAAAGATTTGGGATACAGACAAACTTTTTACAAGTGTTGATGGAGTGGCATTGGCAAATCCACCAGAAAAAGGTCAGTGCTATTGGAATTATTGAAAATAAATTGTTAATGGAAAGTGGTTCATGAGAGTCATACGACACCTTATCCTCAGAATATATGTATGATTAATTGAAAATATTTCAAAACAATGAGAAAATAATTATCATGAAATAATAGTAACTTATATATGAATAAAAAGTTTATTTCAGAAATGCAAAACAGTAAATTTTAATTGGAACAAATTGGCATGATGAAACCTATGGCTATTTACTTCATTGTCTGGCCTCTTTTGAAGTTTGAACACATCTAGGTCTGAATGAAATTAGACAAAATGAACAGACAATGAATTAAAGCATAAAAATCAATTAAAATCTATTATTTCAAAACAGTTTGAAACGTAGAGCAAACACGAGGACGTGAATAAATTTCTAACCTTACAAATTTAATAGGAAGTGTGAACTGTAACAATCTATCTTGACAACCTTAGTAACGGATAAGAAAATGTGTTCGATCTCCTAGGACAAATATAACAAGCCACGTATAATATTATATATGATTTCCGATGGCATTTTCATAAGAAATGAAAGCACGATTGAATATGTTATTTCGCATTACAATAAGATATGTGTTACACGATGTCAGATCTCTTAAAAAATACATAGAAGGAACATGATGTCAATAATTTTCACATCTTTTGTAACTTCGGTATTTTTTTATTTGTACCATCCATCTAAGTGGATTTCAGTATTTCATTGTCGTCTTTATTCCTTTTCAGGAGACGGCGAGTTTCGAAAACCTCGAAAATTTTGGCTGCAACTAGACCAAGGAATAAAACGACAGGGTCGTCATGCCTACCAAGGAGCTGTTTATTTGGAGGACGCAACAGAAAATGATTACTGCTTTCGTGTATTGAAACATTCGCATAAATATCATTCAGATTTCTTTGGAACTTTTCCACAAGCTGCTGGTATGTCTCGGAAACTAGAATGTGTTAAACTGAACGCAAGCCAGCGTCATTGGTATATGGATAATGGATGTCCACTGACTTATGTACCTGTATCTAAAGGCGGTATGGTAATATGGGATTCACGCACAGTACATGACACCGTTCCACCACAGTGTGGTAGGGATGATATCGACAAATGGCGTTGTGTCGTTTTTGTTTCAATGACACCAGCATGGTGGGCAGACGACGACGATATCGAATTCAAACGGAAGGTATACATTGGCATGAAAATGACATCTCATTGGTCATCCCAGGGACAAACAACCTTTATAAACTATGAAGCAAAGAAACGAACAATAAATGGTGAAATTAAGGACCCACTATCTATTATCGAACTTCCTGCAGTCGCAGAGTCCAAAGAAGTAAAAAGATTAATGGGCATTGAAAAATATAACTTTTCAGATTGTAGATCAAACGGTCCACGTAAACCATTGTGGATATCATAACCCATCACTATTTTACATCTCAACATTTGATACTATCTATTGTAATTGATGTTGTGCTATAGTCAGCAATTTTTGTGACTTTATCTTATACCGATATTGTGTTCACTGGATATAATTTCTCTTACAGTATCTGTTTTTTTGTATATACCAATGTACAATGCATTTGTAAATAAATTTGCAGAAAATGCATTTTGTCTCTTTTTTTACGACAGGCCTTATGTTGATGATTTCATGGCCAGGAAAGGTGCCTAGTACCTTTCGTGAACTAAAGTTTTGCATGTATTAAATCTATCCAAATCTCATCCTTATAATACGCCTATCAACATTTAAAATTTAGTTTGGCAGTTTTCTTTCATAGTCAATATTCATGAGACTGAACATTGTTTTCATATCATTAAGATCTTTGATTTATCAAGCCAGGTGAAAAAATATTGTGCAGAATATATTATCAGACAAACATCCAAGTTAAAAGGGAAAAAAAGAATTACAAAATTCAAATCTAAAATACATGACAATGGATATTTAACACAAATTTAGACAACATTACTAATACAAAATAAATGAACATGAATGTCACAAAACTAAGACACTTACATTGTGAACTCCTGCAAAAACTAAAGATTCGTCATGTTAAGCATGATCTGCTCCAAGCGTGGCGCCCATCACATTGCCAATAAAAAAGGGTCAGGTTTTGTCATAGTTGGTGTTTGTCAGTTTGGCAATTAACTGTGGATCTAATCAAATATGTCTTTTTTCATTTGTAAAATAGAGACATTGATATAAACTGTCAAATCATGATGATGATCATGAATATTTCTCTACTGACAATTGGAACTGTGATTGAACATAACTTTGGTTTATCAGATTTTGATACATTAATTTCGCTCTAATTTTGACAAAACCTGTGCAAACTCTAGGTCCGACAATTGTGAATGAGTTGTCAATTGCAGATGCCAAATGCTTATGATTTGAGAATATCGCTGCCAAAAAACGATACGTTCACCGTTTGGAAAATGCAAATTATTAAGTTTGTCGCAGAGTTTTATTTTCACGTGTCAAGAGGTATCAGTACAGGGGTGTTAGTCAAGGTATGATGCTGAATATAAATATTTAATGTTGAATTATACACCTTATAGAATTTGTTCCTGGATCGCGAATTTTCAGCAAATTTTGCAAGTGTTGGAAAAACTTACTTTTGTTAAAGTTTAGCACAAATTTAAGCGCAATATCGTAAATTTATCATTCTTGTTTTGGTTTTAGGTCCTCGGACCTAGATTAGCCATAGTTTTATCCTTCTCTCCATCAACAATTTTGTCAAATATTTCCAAGTCTGTATAAACGACAATTATATAATATTTAGTAGTCTAGTTTCATTACAATTTGTGTATAAACATACATGCATATTGGTTGTTTCTTGTTCTTTTTTCCATCTTTAATGCAATAACAATATTCAAATCTAGCCCACTTTATTCTAATGGTAAATAAATGGAAAAGAGGGAAGAAAAAACCATACCAGATTAAAATTAATGACATGTCGTATATACGAAGGTGCATTTTTCGGAAAATAAAATAAAAATTTTGGGAATTTTTTATGTCTTCGAATAACGATTTTTGACAACTTAAGTAGATGAGGAAATATATTGAAAGGGTATCTATAATCATAATTCTTGTTTGTCTACATTTCGCATGTGGGACAAGGATATAATGAAATACAAGCAGTAAAAACTTGATGCAGCAAATACTACCGAAGATAATTACGTAAACATCCTTCAATTGTTGAATATCCTAGGTATTGTAAATTCATTTTGTTTTTTAAGCGGAGATACAAATTAAACATTTGCAAAACTATAAATAAAAACATTGGAAACGACTTCAATAAAGGGTCTTAAGGTAGTGCCAAAATCAGCTTACGAAAGAGATTTGTATAACATGTTTAAGGAGGATACACTATGGTTTATAAAATTTCTAAACTTTTGATATGATCAGCTTTTTCCATCCAGCCCCAAAGTATTGACTAGAGTATTGATACCCCGGAGAATAACAGTCAAGCAGCAGACGTCATTTTGTCCCTGTTATGGAACTGACAGTGTTTCACCAGCAGAATAGGCTCCTTGAGCTAGCCGGCAGATTAGCGACGAGCACCCCTTGACCCATCTTTCAAAATAACGTATTGCCATGTTCTCTCCTTCAAAGAGTGCTCGTCGCTAATCTGCCGTCGTTGAGTCAGTAATCTACAGGTGTTGGTAAGGTTTCTGTCGTAGTGTATCTTATTTGTGTGTTTCCCGTATAGTAACATGGCATGTAATTGTAATTTTAAGCCGATGTAGATGCTTCCTGTGATCCCTTTTTAATTCATGCTTCAAGTAAATGAACAGTATTCGTTTTAAGAGATATTTTTGGTTTTTATATGTCTAGTGGGTCGGCAATGCAGTACTGTCCCACTCTACAGCTACTAAGGGTTTCAAACTAGCAAGATCTCTTATATCAGAAGTCTCGTGTTGGACGTCTGCAAGTCATTAAAATCGGTGATTTTCTGTTGCATTGTTCATATTTTCCAGTAAAGGTTAGTGCCATTACTGCCATAGGTATATTCTTATTGTTTTTCTTACATTTACCATTATAATGGACCAGGTATTATTTGAAAAACGTTTTGAGTATGTCTGTTTCTGGCCAATTGAACTTTAATTATAATATAATTCAACCACACTATAATGGCTGATTGTGAATCTCTAAAATCAGCAAGGTCAAAATTAAAGTATCATGTTCGAAACTTCACCATGCAAGTTTGGTTGGAATACGACTTACAGTTCAGGTTAACAAACCAAATTAACAAACGAGAAACTTTGGCTAATTGAACCTATGAAATCTGTAAAATCCAGGTGCTCAACTACACCAGGCGACAAATAAGTTTGTGTTGAATCTGACTAAAAGCTGTGATAGAGTTGTTGTTAAGCTAACTGATTTAACAAATGAACTTTTTTGTTCGGTTAACCTATAAACATTTTGTAAAATAAAAAAAACAACATGCCCTAAAAATTTAATTGCAACAGACTTACAGTTTAGAAGGAGTGTTGATTAAAAAATCGACAGACGACGTATGACAACGATGATGACGCAAGATGCGACGGAAAGTAATCAACAGGCGACACAATAATATACACGTCACAAAGGGTGATCCATAAATATAGATTAGTGAAAAACTTTCATTTGAGTCCTCCGGTATTTTGTTTCTGGTCCGAAATCCAATCATTTGCCACGTTATATTAAACTACAGCGGTAGAGACTTGAAAAAAATAAAACTTATTGAACCACGAGCTACATGGGCATATTATATATCACTGCAAAGAGAAATATATGGTCTGTTAGAATAATGATGCCATAAGAACTGAAATTGGTCAAGAATTCAATTAAACAATGTTACAGGTCATGGGTGAAAAATCTATTTACCTGGATAAGTTTCCATAAATAATTATAATTTGAATTTTCCATAAAATCAACGATGATTTGTAAAGTTCTATATTTAACTTTAATATTCTTACAAAAGTCACAAGTTTAAAGAATATTTTCTCTACTTTCAACAACTCGAATGAAATCATTGCACAATTATCATAATCCCTTCTGTATTTACATCTCTTTGCTTGATAAAATCCATAAATATAATATACTGACATTTAAGTTCTCAATAAAATCAATATTGATAACTAGCAATTTATACCACTATTATTTCCTATTTATAGCAGTGATCATGGTATGACATAGTACACAAGAGGGTTGTGAAATCCCTTGCTTTTTGCTGATTTAAGCGAGTGTTCTGGCCTTGATATTTCATAAGTGACACGGACAGCAAATTGAACAGACGTAAAAGCCTGTACCTGTAAAATGGACAGGTAATGTAACAATTCTATTAAATAGATGTATGCTTTATATATATTGTTATTTTTTATATTTATAAAGTTTTTAAGTTTGTACATAGATATTTATTATCTAAATATTCGTTGTAAATTTTTTATTTAAACTTCTGTTTAAAAATTAATTTCTACTGGAGTAATACCTCATGATCAGCAATTAGAAATGTATATTCGACATTTAAGTTATTTTGCAATTGAACTTGTACAAAATTAAAAGATTAAGCTACCAAAATTCCTCTGTTTTCCCCTCATTCTTTGGTAAATTTTGATGCACGGGTCCTTAAACATAAACGAAGTCTTCAGTTAGGAAATAACAGTAAAAAGGGATACTTTTTCTTCCGTGTTCAGTTTTGAAATAATTAATTAATCTCCAAATAAACAAAAATTGTGAAGCAAAATGTTGCATATTTTCATTTACACTTAATTCCAATTATTAATTACAAATTAAATTATCTATTTTAGAGAAACTATTTTAAAGGAGCTCGAGATTAATGGGTTTTGTGTCGTACCAAATGTGATTACGTCATGGCACTGTGACGAATATCTTCTTGATTATCAAAAATGGTATGCAAATTTCAAGGAAAACGACAAACCGTTAAACAGACTAAATCAATCATACAGTCTTACAGAATTGGACATTTTGCAAACACATGGAAATGTCGACTACATTGTAAGCCGATCTTTGAAAAGATTTGGGATACAGACTAACTTTTTACAAGTGTTGATGGAGTGGCATTAGCAAGTCCACCAGAAAACGGTGAGTGTTGTATGAATAATTGAACTTTTAATATTAATGGGAAGGTCGTTTAATTCCCGAATGGAGTCATCAGAGACCTTATCCTAAGAATCCACTATATGACTGAATTCAAAATACTGCAAAACAATGCAAAACATAATAATTGGAAAATTTATATGAATAAAAAACTAATAAAGAAGAGAAGAAGCGTGTCTTTAAATTGTCAATATCTATGCGCTTCATTGCCTACCCTTTTGGAAGTTTGAAAACATGTTGGGCTGAATGGTATTAGATGCAATGGGCCAAATACAATTTAAGAAATCAACAATAAATAAATATAGAATAATAGAAGTTTTGTTTTTGATACAAGAAATATTGGCGAACAATAATGGACGAGCCCCTTATGGACGAGTCCATTATTTGAGCCAATATTTCTTGTATCAAAAACAAAACTTCTATTATTCTTTTTATTTTAATTAAATAAATCATTTAATAGACCAATTTTGAAAATGAATATCAATTTTCAAAAAATCGTGAAATTGACTAGTATTGATTAGTAAAAGAATTTGTACGATCCGGTAAGAGTCTCTATAGACGTATATTTCCTTGTTTCATTGATTCTGATTGACAAAGTAGGCGTGGCCTAAGATATTTTTTGCAAATATTTTTTTTTTGTATTCGGGCAGTAGCAAATACTGAAAAATATTTGCTTCGTGAGATCAAAGGAAACTCATACAAATTACCGATAAAATCTTTTATTACTAAGTAATTCAACATCCGAATAAGAATAAAGTTGTAAGTTTGCATCATTCCTTGAATACATTAGATAGGAACCGTGAATCGTTGCTTCTCCTTGCACATATATACCATACCGAATAAGATAACTGTGAAATCTGATGTGACAAACAAGACATGTGTAATGGTATTAAATTTCCGATTGCATTTCCATGAGAAATTTGAGCACGGTTGAATCTGTTATTTAGGATATTATAAGAAATGTGTGAAACGTTGTCAGATCTACTGAGAAATACATGATAGGAACATGACCCTAGTGTTTATAACATCCATTGTTCTGTCCATTTGAGTTCAGTATTTCAATGATGTATTAATTCTTTTACAGGTGGTGATGAGTTTCGACAATTTTTGGCTCCAGTTAGACCAAGGGGTCAAACGTCAAGGTCGCCATGCATACCAAGGAGCTGTATATTTGGAAAACGCAACAGAAAATGATCACTGCTTTCGAGTGCTGAAACATTCGCATAAATATCATTCAGATTTCT
>MJUU01071894.1:83281-93403 GCA_002080025.1 Modiolus philippinarum
GGTGGGGTTAAACTCGTTTTCTTGGATCCAAACCCTCCCTGTGTGGTGAATGGCTAAAAAATAAATACACAAAAAAGACTCACAGTTAAAATCAAACTAGAAAAAAGTCCAACTTATCTAGACGAGTACCCTTACAATGAAGTACATAAAACATGAAAACAATGCACAAGGGTACTGTCCGGACAAATGCTCGCAGTTTCTGACAGCTAGCTCCGTTGACTATGATATCAAGCCTTCTTACATATGAAACTTCAATTGAAAT
Organism: Modiolus philippinarum; assembly: GCA_002080025.1. Classification (NCBI taxonomy): domain Eukaryota; kingdom Metazoa; phylum Mollusca; class Bivalvia; order Mytilida; family Modiolidae; genus Modiolus; species Modiolus philippinarum. The sequence goes on from MJUU01071894.1 coordinate 83,544, forward strand.
ACTTCTAAATAGATTTGGTATAACAACATCATCAATTATGAAAGAAGAACATGATATTGTGCAATGCAGAATATTATTTTTTTATAATGTAAAAGAGTTAGTCTTTATATATAGAATTCACATCCGCATCGAGTGAGAATAGTGTTTCTATCACATACACCTTCATCAAGAGGGATAGAACTTCCCTCCTTTAATTGGTTGTTTAGGTATGATATGCCAGGAGGTTTACGCGCAGTCACTATAATTGCAAATAGTTTAAATAAGGAGCTTGAATATCGAAAAGGTGCTAAATAAGGAAATGGCAACTTTTGATTTAGAAGAGGGTATATCAGAAAAACAGCTGAATAAGGATATGAAATATACATATATTGAAAAAGTTGGACTTTGAAATTTTCTGAAATTTCAGTATCGAAAACGCAAAAATATTCTACTTTTCTTTGGTGTGAAGTAAAAACATATACACTAAAACCAAGCTAAAGATTACAATTTCTGTATTTACCTGGATGAGTTTCCATAAATATAATTTGAATTTTCCATAAAACCAATGGTGATGTGTAAAGCTTTTCATTTACCTTTAAATATTCTTAAAAAAGTCACAAATTTAACGAAAGAATATTTCTCTACTTTAAACACTTCAAATGAAATCATTGCACAATAATCATGATCCCTTCTGTATTTACATCTGTTTGCTTGATAAATTCCATCAATATAGTATACTGACATAAAATCAATATTTATACCACTATTATTTCCTATTTATAGCCGTGATCATGGTATGACGTAGTACACAAGAGGGTTGTGAAATCCCTAACTTTTTGCTGATTTAAGCAAGTGTACTGACATTGATATTTCATAAGTGACACGGACAGCAAATTGAACAGACGTAAAAACCTGTGCCTGTAAAATGGACAGGTAATTTTACTGTCAATTGTAATAATTCTATTAAATAGATGTATGTTTTATATGTATTGTTATTTCTTATATTAACAAAGTTATGTTCGTTGTTTTAAGTTTGTACATACTATTAGATATTTATTATCTAAATATTCGTTGTAAAATTTTTATTTGGACTTTTGTTTAAAAATTAATTTCTACTGGAGTAATACCTCATGATCAGCAATTAGTAATGTATATTCAACATTTATGAGTTATTTCTACTGGAGTACTACCTCATGATCAGCAATTAGAAATGTATATTTCAACATGCAATTGAACTTGTACAAAGGTCTTTCTTTCCATTAAAAGATTAAATTACAAAAAATCCTTTTGTTTCCCTTCAATCTTTGGTAAATTTTGATGTACGGGTCCTTAAACATAAACGAAGTCTTCAGTTAGGAAATAACAGTAAAAAGGGGTACCTTTTCTTTCGTGTTCAGTTTTGAAATAATTAATTAACCTCCAAATAAACAAAAATTGCGAAGCAAAAGTTTGCATTTTTTCAATGGCACTTAATTCCCATTATTAATTACAAATTAAATTATCTATTTTAGAGAAACTATTTTAAAGGAGCTCGAGATTAATGGGTTTTGTGTCGTACCAAATGTGATTACGTCATGGCACTGTGACGAATATCTTCTTGATTATCAAAAATGGTATGCAAATTTCAAGGAAAACGACAAATCGTTAAAACAGACTAAATCAATTGTACAGTCTTACAGAATTGGACATTTTGCAAACACATGGAAATGTCGACTACATTGTAAGCCGATCTTTGAAAAAATTTGGGACACAGACAAACTTTTTACAAGTGTTGATGGAGTGGCATTAGCAAGTCCACCAGAAAAGGGTGAGTGTTGTATGAATAATTGAACTTTTAATATTAATGGGAAGGTCGTTTAATTCCCGAATGGAGTCATCCGAGACCTTATCCTAAGAATGTACTATATGACTGAATTCAAAATACTGCAAAACAATGCAAAACATAATAAATGAAAAAATTATATGAATAAAAATATAATTGAGATGAGAAGAAGAGTGTCTTTCAATTGTCAAAAATTTATATGAATTGCGCTTCATTGCCTACCCTTTTGGAAGTTTGAAAACATGTTTGGCTGAATGGTATTAGATGCAATCTACAAAATACAACTAAAGAAATCAAAATCAAATAAAATCTTTTATTACAAAGTAATTAAACATCCGAATAAGAATAAAGTTTTAAGTTTGCATCATTCCTTGAACACATTAGATAGGGACCGTGAATTGTTGCTTCTCCTTGCACATATATACCATACCGAATAAGATAACTGTGAAATCTGATGTGACAAACAAGACATGTGTAATGGTAGTTAATTTCCGATTGTATTTTCATGAGAAACGTGAGCACGGTTGAATCTGTTATTTAGGATGTGCGAAACGTTGTCAGATCTACTGAGAAATACATAGTAGGAACATTACCCCAGTGTTTATAACATCCTTTGTTCTGTCCATTTGAGTTCAGTATTTCAATGATGTATTAATTCTTTTACAGGTGGTGGTGAGTTTCGACAACCCCGTAGATTTTGGCTCCAGTTAGACCAAGGGGTCAAACGACAAGGTCGCCATGCATACCAAGGAGCTGTATATTTGGAAGACACAACAGAAAATGATCACTGCTTTCGAGTGTTGAAACATTCGCATAAATATCATTCAGATTTCTTTGGCACTTTTCCGAAAGCAGCTTTCATTTCTCGAAAACTAGAATGCGTGAAATTAAACGCAAGCCAGCGTCATTGGTATATGGATAATGGATGTCCACTTACTTATGTACCTGTACCTAAAGGAGGAATGGTAATATGGGATTCACGCACAGTACATGACACCGTTCCACCAAAGTGTGGTAGAGATGATATCAACAAATGGCGCTGCGTCGTATTTATTTCCATGACACCGGCATGGTGGGCAGACGACGACGACGTCGAATTCAAACAGAAGGTGTACAATGACATGCAAATGACATCTCATTGGTCATCCCAGGGACAAACAACCTTAATAAACTATGAAGCAAAGAAGCGAACAATTAATGGTGAAATTAAGGACCCAGTATCTATTACCGAACTTCCTGCAATCGCAGAGTCCAAAGAAGTAAAAAAATTGATGGGCATTGAAAAATATAACTTTTCAGATTGTAGATCAAACGGTCCGCGTAAACCTTTGTGGATATCAAAGCCATGACTATTTCACATGTCATAACTTGATGTCTACGTTTAAAACTACTTGTTGTAAATTAACGCTATGTTTTAGCAAATTTTGTATTTTTACACCGACATTGTGTTCACTTGATATAATTTCTCCAAAACGATTTGTTTAAACATTTTTCTTGTGTATATAGCAATGTATGTGTAAATATATTTGTAGAAAAGGTTCTATGTCTTATTCCTTTATAATGAATATGCCTTTTGTTGATGATGTAGAACGGGTATATGCAGAAACCAAATTAGTAACTTCGGAATTTCGTTATTTGTTACTGGCCACTGGGCCGATGCCACTGCTGTTGGATTGTTAGTCCCGATGGTATTTACCAAAACAAGCTGACCCTAAACCCGATCTTATTTGGAAACGTGCAATATATATAAATAACAAAATACCGAAGTTACTGTGAATTATTTTCTCCATATGCGCATTTCGACAATTTTGTCTCTTCAGTTCAGATCAAATCACTGGGTCGATGCCTCTGCTGGTGCACTGTTAGTTCCCGATGGTATTCTCCAGCCCAGTAGTCAGTACTTCGGTGCTGACCAGAATCTCCCTCTTGCAAAGATTTGTCCTAAGCTGAGGTTGGCTTTTCTTTTTAGACTCTATCGGTATTTTGTTTTCTTTCAGCCCCTATACATATCCTGTTTATGGATTTCCAAAGGTTTGCATTGTTCTGCATTGAAGTTGTCAAAATGTCCATATATGCAGAAACAGAATTCACAGTAACTTCGGTGTTATTTTATTCATTGCTAGTGAAGGTGTCTTGAACGAACATTGTATGAATTTTACTGAGCCATCTTTTCGTTACAAAGCACCAGTCAATATCTAAAAATGTACTTTTGACTGCACTATCCTCCTTCAATATGCAAGATTATGTTGCCATCAAACAATGAGCCAAAAAGGGTTCAAATTAAAAGCCGACACAAAATATCCATCTAGTGTAAGGAAAATGGAACGGATGTGATAATACCATCAATACGAAAGTTACAAGGAATTTGTCCAATATTATTTTATAAAAAGGGTTTAAGTCGAAAGATAAATGACTTCTCTTTTATCTATCAACAAACTTAAAACGAGTTATCTCGTTTAAAAACACGAAGTATTAACGCAATTTTAACTGATGATTTAGGCTGTCGGTTGAACAATGAACAGCATGGAAAATCCAGTGGTTGTCTAATGATGCAGCTGTAAATACACAATGAAAAGATATTGATTGAATGCACATGAGACAATGTTTTTACAAAACTCATTGTGAAGGCATCATTGTGACTTCAAGATGAAGAATAACAATAAAAGCTTTGTACCTTTGTTTTGATCTACCATGTCTTTGTAGAGACTTTGTGTACATTTAATCCATATCCTTTCGTTGTTTATGGTAAAACCAAGCAATGGAACAACGCTTTTACTGTAGTTCTTCATCTTGAACTCACCGCGAGGCCTTCAACAATGAGCTCTGCTCGCGCATGATAGTAAACATGAATTAAAACAGCAACTATATTTCCAGTCCCTTTTGTGGTTTCCAATGTCCCATACGTACTGTCCAGTTGAAAGGTTCATTAATTTCGTACAATATAAGATTCTGAGAAGAACTCTAGGATTTCCATACCGTAGCAGAGATATAAACATTTTTGTCAGATTGTGCTAGGTTGGTTATCTTTTATTTTTAGAAACAATGTGGTCAATATACTTCACTTTTCTTTAAAAGTATTCTCATCTCTACATTATGACAGCTTTAGGGGTGTTCACATTTCTGTGCGATAACAGCTTTAGGGGTGTTCACATTCAAGTTTCTGCATTATGACAGCTTTAGGATGCTCCGTTTTATTTTCTCAAGGAAATGTTCCAATATATTAATTAAATCATATAAGTTTGCAAAGCAGATATAAAGATGTAAGACACTGTGTCTCTTTCTTTGGCCTTAAATAAGTGACAAAGCTATTGGTGGATTAAAGCGACAGTCTTCAAAACTCGTAGAATTAAGAGGTAACCGTGTTCTTTTCTTGTGTCTTTTCTCCATTTCTACTTGTATTATTTTTTATTCTACTTTTATTTGATGATACAATGTAATCATTTTGCATACCAATTGCCGTATTGTAAATATTTCTATCGAGTGCATAAAATATTTCCTCTCTCCTATTGCGTACAAATCTTTGACAGTCACAATATTCAAGTGTAGATAATCTATATACGTGCACATTTCATACTTCTGGGGTTCAGAACAATGTTAGATGAAAAGACTAGTGGAAATTGAACGATGTATCATTCTGAAGGAGAATAGTGTAGCTGATTGAGGAATTCTTAATACATGGATAGAAGCCCTGTCTCAACTGTGTATAGTTCATCTAGTCATTGATTCTTTGACAAACAGCATCGGAACAACCAGTTTCGGTTTTAGCTGTGCTGTATACCTTACTGAATTAATGTTATAGACACTTCCCTTGTTGTAATTGTTCATCAATTGGTCTGTCGGTAGAGAGGCTGACTACCTAAAATAACACAACTGCAGTCCACTGTGAAATTAATATTTGTCATCTCACACAGCTGGTCAATCCGTCAACATTATTCATGTGGACTGGTTAAAGTTTGTCATTACTATATGTGTAGGATATATTAAGTGACGGTGTGGCTTCGTTTGAACTATTTTTTCATTTAGGTTTAATAACAAATAGGATGGAAAGGCAATTCAGTTAGATCCCTGGAAGGTGACATCTTGCTGGGATGTCTACTTTTTGGGATATGACGACATTCATTTGACAAGTCCCTTCTATACCGCATTTTAAAGTCTTTTCTCCCAAATGCTACCGTGTAAATAAGTGATTTTCTGTTAGGAATCTTTGGTCGAGTTTATCTAAAGTTGTCTTCATCAGGATGGTTCCTGGATGTAACTGTGCATTTTACTGTTTTTGCTACTATCTGGTGTCACCGAAAAATAATCACTGTGCTGTTTTTGGTTGACATAAAATTCTAGTTGTGGATTTTTCCTTTGACATTTGCAACATCAGCAGCAATATCCTACCAACTTCCAGTACCAGTAGCAATGTGATGAAATGAGCAAATGAGTACAATTCTGTGGGAATACTTTTGCGTCTCAAAACAAATTAAGTCGTAAAAACCATGCGTGATTGGTTAGTTTCAATTTAACAAATTAAAACAAGTAATTATAAGATAAATAGACCATCCCCTCACGCTATGGTCAATTTACCTCAGGTATAATCTCTAAGAATATGATAAAGTGCTCTAGACCAATGAAATACGAGAAATCCATCTGTCTGTTGGAAAACGTAAAAGATTCCCTGCTGGGTTATTATGTGACGGGTAGTCTGCGCAGGTTTAGTCGCGCTGATTGAGGAGACGGTGTTTAAACTCCCCTGTTTTCAATGTGGTTCTAGTCCATGGCTGTGCGCACAAATAGTGAATTTTTATATTGTTCTGTTCTGCTTATTAAAACGGCTTGAGGCATTTCATTTAGATTGTAAAGCATTATATGTAAAATAGGAACTAAGTTGGCATTTACATTAAGGTCTGTATTATAATATTTTCAAACAAATTGACCATTCAGTATAATCCAGATAAACACAAAGCAATATTAGATTAAAGAGGTGTAATCATTACTTTAATAAAAAAAAATAATTATAAAGCATTGGAGGATAGAAATGGCGTTTTGGGTTTCAAACCACCATTTGATAATATTTTTAAAAATTTGTGCAGAATAAGTCATCAAAAACGTAATATGTACACAAATTATGTCCTTGCCATCAGGATCTTGTGATGATAAAATCGGGAAATCAGCCCCCCCCCAAAACCAACCAATATTGACTTGCATTCCCTGCGAAATTGACTTGTGTGTTCCAGATGTATTATGGGAAAATAAACAATCAGTTAGACTACAATTTTCTTCTAACAGAAATTAGTATTTGACGTTGAAATATATAAGTCATGAGTATTGTTATGATTACAAAATACCTTTATATAAGAAATAATTTAAAATTTGACATATACCTACTTATGATTTTAGGTAATAATTACATTATCAAAACATTTGTTCTTTTAACAAAACATGTCTTTCGCATTTAGCAACCTAGGTACATCGTTGTCAAGTCGCATCATATCGTTAACAGCTGAAAATTTCAGTATATGCGATAGGGTTCTGTCTTGAGAGCGAAAGTCTACTTGCACGAGGGCTACAGTTTTCTTGCATGAAAACTCAAGAGGAGCGATAGTTTACTATGATGAATTTTAATAATATATAGTGCAATCGGGCATAAAACTTCATATTTCGTTTGCTTATCACCACCAAACGGCTATTTTAATATTCGATTTGTGAAAAGAGTACAATAATGTAAATAAATGCTCAATGTTGTGCAAACAAAGAGCTTACTGAACAATTGATGCTTAAAAATGTAATTTATATTCTATAGTTTATTGTGTAATGGGGTAAAGTTGACTCTGATTTGTGCTATAGTTGGTTATTCTACTCCCAAAAATAATCATAATTTACTTGGGTGTTCACAAAACAAATGAAAATGATATAAATGAAAGTAACAGCGTTTTAAATTTGGAAAACAAATGCGTATTTTGAAAATATTAAACGATTCCCAATTTTTGCAATGCAGTTCTGCGCTTTTTTATTCTTTGAGTTTTAAAATGATGGACCAGACTCATTTTCAGATTTATCTATTACCGCGAATTTCTACAACTTATAAAATACAAAGAAGTTACAATTATTTTAAATACATAAAAAAATGTGTACACTCTCAAAGTAATAATAATAATACTTTATTCCAAAAGCAATACAGCTTATAGGCATAAATACATAATTTTACAAAAAGTAATATTTTGCAAACACCAAAGTACAGTTATATAGCAGAGAATGAATGACTTACATTACATATAAAAGCTAATTTCGTAATTTTTCAGCTAACATCAAATATTTACCTAAATTATTCAGTTCTTTTACATTCTGTACTGATAACAATTGTATAAGTTTATACGTGGATGGACTTCGCCAATAATACTGTTTTATGTACTTCTTTCTAATATCAACATATTTTTTACATTGGAGAATAAAATGAAACTCGTCTTCAATAGAATTCATATTACAGTTTTAACATATTATATTATTCCTATCAATATTGTAAAATCGTCCTGTTTCAATGTTTAGGTTATGAGAACAAACTCTGTACTTACATATATAAGACTTAAACATATAATTAACCGGTTTAATTAAGTAATACTGTAACGTATGTGTATCACATAAATACTTATATATATGACATTTGGAAGAGTCTTCGAAATACTAATTCACTTCACTTATGAAGGTATCAACCATTCTTTGTTTAAACTCTATCAAAAATGCATCAATATTTACAACATGTTGATTCAGCCAGATATAATTATATCTATATTTACATAAAATATTCTTTACTTTATAGCACCAATTACTCTCATCATTTGGCCTTGTGAGACAATCATCATACATTTCATCATAACAGTTTTTAAGTATACAGTTATCTGTTTCTAATAATTTCGTCCAATATTTGACCATTCTATATTCTCTTTCTATAATCAACGGAATTCTACCAACTTCTCTATAAACCATATTATTAACTGTACTCTTACGTATTTTCAAAATGCGTTTAAGAAAAAACAAATGATCTCTTTCTATATCTGGTGTTTTATGGTGTCCCCATACTTCACAACCATAGTTCAAAATGCTTGTCACTTAGGTGTCAAATAGTGCTAATAAAGTTTCAATATTATAATAATCATTTTGTATCTTATTAAAAAGATGAAATACAGCTTTACGTCCCTGTTCTGACAGTTTTTGTTGGGTTTTTCTAAAATTACTAGTGTAATAAAATAACTAAGTACATGAATTCATCACATAACTCAACTAAATTACCGTTTATATACCATTTTTCATTATGTCTAGCTTTACCTCTTTTTCTAAAAATAACAACTTTTGTCTTTGATAAATTAATATACAAATTATTTTCATTCGAATATTCATTTACTATATCAATCATTTGTTGCAAGCAACTAATATTTTCACTGAACAAAACCATATCATCAGCATACATAAGTAAGTAAAGATTTAATGATCTCAATTCATATGAACTACAATTTTGTTTAATCAATTCTAGCTCCATATCATTTACATATAGTGAATATAACAAGGGCGATAATGATTCTTCTTGCATAAGCCCAACAGTAGTATTAAAAAAATCAGAGTATTTGCCATTTAGTTTTACACATGACTTTAACTGATGGTACATAGATTTTACAACATTAAACAATTTTTCAGTTATACCATAACGTATTAACCTTTGCCATAGTTTTGAATGAGACACACTATCGAAGGCCTTACTGTAATCAATAAAGCAACAGTACAGGTGTTTACCCTTTCTTAAAGTATTACATATCAGGGAATGAAGTGCAAAAATAGCATCGACTGTTCCATGTCCTGGTTTGAATCCAAACTGTGCATCTGTTATAGTCTCTAACATTGTTTCCAGTTTATTACGTATATTTCTCACATCGAGATAGTTAAATTTTCACATTTTAAAGTTCGAGGTTTATGTTAATTTTGAAAAAAAATATTTTGTTGATACGCGTGCAAAAAATAAATAATTTGTTTCGCGCGAAGCGCGAAAAAAATTTTCTGTCCAGGAAAAAAACCATACCCCCCC
>MJUU01071894.1:97511-112220 GCA_002080025.1 Modiolus philippinarum
TAATTTCAATTATGGCATGCATGGGTGAAGTCAAAATTGGCTAAATTAGTCTATCTATTGAGTGTCTATAATGTTTGATTATTGTAATTATTTCTTGAGTACTTAACAATATTCTTAATATATAAGAACATGATTATCCCCATCTTCGTGATAAGTACTCGCTAACGCTCGTACTTATTCACGAAGAAGGGGATTATCATGTTCTTACATATACGAGGATATCTAAATAAGCGTTGAATGTATGTAAATCCTTTTTGCCATAGGTTGCATTATTGTGTGTTCTGTCAAAATATCAAAATAAATTATTTTCTAAAAGTAATGTTTTATTTCTATTCATATAACGTATAATAGGTTAGTTAATAACAAATTCAAACAAGTAATTATAAGATTAATATATCACAACGTCACGCTATGGTCAATTGACCGATCAGATATGATCCCTTACTCTGGTATCCAAGCATTCTTAATAGTCATTGCCTGATAGAATTTTGTTACCATTTCCTTGCTATTTGTTAAATAAACTCTCATTATTATGTCAATTAGAAATGTTTGATAAAGCTATTGTCCCAATTTTAGTTTATGGAGCAGAGATATGGGGATTTGAAAACTCCGACATACATACTTGAAAAAGTACATCTCATATTTTGTAAGCATATATTTCGATTAAAACAATCAACTCCTAGTTTTATGCTTTATGGCGGAGATACCCTATAGAAATCGAAATTAAAACTAGAATGGTTAATTTTTGGTGTCGTTTACAAACTGGAAAAGATTGTAAAATATCTTATATTTTATATAATTTGCTAAATATTAATTTGACCAATTATGGTATTGGAAGTAAATGGCTATCCTTTGTAAAATCAATTTTGATGACTGTGGAATGTCAAATGTTTGGTATAATCCACATTTATTTGATAAACAATGGATAGCTAAGTCTATAAAACAGAAGTTAAAAGATCAGTTCCAACAACAATGGTATGCTGAGATGTATAATTCACCTAAATGTTTATATCATAGATTGTATAAAAATGATTTATCAGAAGAAAAATATCAATTCTTCCGTTTAATACGATCCTAACATTTTTTAAATTTAGATGTGGAAATCACCGATTGCCGGTGGAAACGGGGAGATGGTATAACCTACCACGAAATGATAAGTTGTGCCATCTTTGTGATTCCACCGACATCGGTGATGAATTTCATTATATAACATCATGTAGATATTTTAAAAAAGAGAGGCTACAACTTCTGCCACAATACTATACTCGAAATGCAAATATTATGAAGTTTAGTTTGTTATTTTCATCAACAAACACTGCATTATTGGTGAAACTATGTAAATTTATTAAAATAATATCTGTGAGAGTTTGTCCTCCAGGTTAGTTATTTAGACATTCTGTACATTTGTCACACACATGCTTATACTCATTATATATATATATATATATATGTGTGTGTGTGTGTGTGTGTGTGTGTGTGTGTGTGTGTGTGTGTGTCCTCTGTAACTATGTTGGTTATGAAAATAAATAAAGTTCAAGTTCAATTTAACGTTCTTTAATTTTCTTTCCACTTAAATTTGTTTTCGGGTGGATCGTTTTGTGTCGCCCACTTATTTCATGTCTATTTTGCATTTTGAGAGCATTGGTTGTCTGCATATGCTTTGTTTGCAAATGACTTGTATTCTTGTGTTTTCTGACAAATATCAATAAAGGGCTACGCAGAGCGCAGCATGATACGTCCGCAGCATGTCGACCACTGAAATTTGAACAAGTGTAAATTAAAATGAATGTGGACACAGTAATTTGATGGACACAAAAAGGACATTGACACATTAATTACCTGGACATAAAGTAGTGAAAAAAATTAAAGATTTTACATATTTTCAAAAATTGCAATTTGGGCCCCTTTGATCCCTTATAACTCCGAACCAATAAGAGGTAAGCCAAATCCGTTGGCATACTGCTGAAAGCTTATAACTAGAGGAATACAAAGACAAAAATCCCATTGAAATCCGATGAAAAATTAAAATTCAGGTAATCAGCATGTTTCCAATTTTGGCCCCATTTGGCCCCTCATAGCTCGGAAAGGAAACAAATTAGACAAAAATCTGAAGGTTCAGTGGTTATTCATTTTTCAAATGGAATCCATTGAGAAAAAAAAACTGCATCAAAATCGGGCTTATAAAATATTTCTTTTTAGATTTGCCCCTGTTGGACCACATTTAACTCGTGAGTGTTACATGCTGCGTGGCATATCCCAGATTGGAAATTTCCTAAGGAGCACACTGACAAAAACCTCATAAAAATCCGATAAATAATAAAGATTCTACAGCCACATATACGAAAACACTCAATTTAACCCTTTTGGACCCTTTTTTTTTAAAAGACGAGTGGGGGCCACAATAACCAAAACTGATCCAAGCCTTCCTTTTATAACAAGGACTATTGTGTTAAAATTTCATAAGGATTGATCAACTGGAACTGAAGTTACTGAACAAAAACAACGACGACGACGACAGCGCCATGCCATTATACAACCGCAAAAATTTTTTGCGGTCGTATGAAAATGAATTAATTTCTAAAAGTAATTATTTTATTATTATTTATGTAACACATTATTTGAATAAGATCATGTCACAATATATTAAATAGAGATTCACATTACGGTAAGTGTTTTAGTAAGACATTAGACCTTGCAAAAAAGGCCCGAATAAATTTTATAAGTTGATTTAAGTGCTCTCAGAGGTATGTTTTTTATTAGATTGCACTGGCAGTGACCAATCACAGTAATAAAGAGAAATCATGCTCATGAATCCATACTGTGAAGTATACGTTACATGCTTTCCCAAAAATGAGGGGGTACTCTCCATTATCATTTCGGCTGGCCCACGGATAAAAAATTAACCCCCACCAATGGTGATTTTTTTCAAACTAACCCAAATAGTTCTTTTCCAAATTANCCCCCCCCCCCCCCAAAAAAAAACAAACAAACAAACAAAAAAAAACAAACAAAAACAAAAAACAAAACAAAACAAAAATCGATGCTAAATTAAGTGCCCCAAAAATATCAAAATATCTAAGAAAAACAACCGCCAATAATACCTGTGGTATTTTACATTGCTTTGACACATTTTTTTTCCTGGATTTCTTCAATAAACCATTATCCCTTGTTGAACAAATTAATCATCTTTTTCATTTGTGTAAACCCAACGTGTATATATACTGACCATCAAAAGAAACGCACCGGTAACGTGCATTTCTTTGTACTTTAAAATTCAAACAGAAATATCTCCTCGAATACTTGTCAGAACAAGATGAAAATTTTACACAACGTTCCTGTAATCATGTTAACAAAATTCTGAAAAAAAAATAAGATTTTCAAATTCTCAATTTCATTTTCTCAAAAAATCACTTTTTCACCAAAAATGAAAAAAATGACTTGAAACAATGAAAGTTTTGCCCCTTGATAATCTTTACTTTAAAACATGAGCAGAAATAACTGTTCGGTAAGTCTAGACATAAAAATTTACAACAAGACTATTATACGAAAAGCAAATCTGTGACTTTTGCAATCGTTCTCTTTCCATAAAAATTGTTGCTGTTGCTTCATTTTCAAATTTGTTTTGACAAAAATCGGCTAATTTATTCTGGAACATCAGAATTTTATAAAAATACATTTGGAATAAATAAAGTTTAAATATTTCAGAAGCTTAAGCAATAAAACAAGTGGTGCGTTTCTTCAGATGTTCAGTATATATCCAGTGTATATATATTTTTTTATTTTCTATGCAAGCAAAACTTCTAAAAGCGTTGCATCTCGAAATATTATTTGCCTATCAAAAAATATCTCATTAATAACCATAAAAAATAGCTAAGAATTTTTCTGCCTCAAAATAAAAAAAAAACTAAGAATTTCTTGCATCTAAACCATTAGCAAAATTTGGAAATTCATAATCAAGGAAAAAATTTGGAGTACCCCAAAGGTGATTTCACCTAATCGAAAAGTTTACATTGTCTTTATATGGGGTATCAACTTTAAAATATGATGGGAGAAAACTAACAATTCTTTCAAAAGTACAGTCCGTATAGTATTGGCATTGGCAAAACTGTAATATGAGTAGGTTGAGAAAAAAAGTCAGGTTGAAAAGAAAATGACTTCTCCACTACAGTAAAAACAATTATAATAGAGATATTTTCTTCCTAGTGTGATATTCAAATACGTTTTAAATTTCTTCTCAACAAATGCGTTAAAAAGGAAATAATGTTTCATGTTTCATGGAGTGTAAGATTAAAATTTCCTGATCTGATTGAACAGTCAAGTACTGTGATGCATCTAAATGGCAAACCAAAGTAGACAAAAGTACCTGATTTATTAATTTCACTGATTAATTATAAATATTCATAATTTGATTGTTGATATTTATGATTCAAATATTAACAATTGATTGATAAATATTAATAAACCAATTATAAATATTAAAATTATTTACTGATATTTATTATACTTGCTGATCTCTTGATATTCATTGTTCAATTATTAATATTGACAAATGAATATTGATAATTCATTCATAAATATTTATAAATTATTTATTAATATTAAAAGTTCGTTAATTAACGTTTATTAATTAATATTAATAATTCATTTATTAAAAGTTCCAATTCAATTATAAATATTAATTATTCCTTTTCTTTTATGAATGAATTATAAATATTAGCAATTAAATTGTAAATATTAACAGTTGAATTATGGATATTTATAAATGCATTGTTAATACTAACAAATAATTAAATATTAATAAATCAGATATTTTTGTCCATTTTTGCTTGATTAGTGAATATTAGCATAAAGCATAAAAGTTTTATTTAAAGTCGGATTCATATAATAACAATAAACGTAAGCTCTGTAGAGTTTTTTACCGACATAACAAAACAGCATATATGACATTAAACATACAATGACATAACTATATGACATACATATACAAAATTTAAAGTTCACTGAATATTAATTTGGATATACAAAGTCACTGGCATCACATTTATAAAAGCCATGCAATTAATAAAGCTACAGATGAAACATAAAAGCACTGTAAAATTATAACTAATCTTACAAAAGCACATTTATATAAGCCATGCATAATATAGCACTAAGGTGTAGCAAAATTAAAAAATGCAGAATGATAATAAAGCAGAAGAAAACAGTAAAACTTGAAACAGAAGAGAGCACACCCTTAAGATCTACAGGAGACACGTCTGCATGAGCTGCAACTCCGGCAGTTTATTAAGCTCTTAAACTGGCTAAGACTTGAAGCATTTCTCAACTCATCAGGCAGTTCATTCCAGAGTTTTGCAAAAGGATTGCAAACCATGATATGATGTTCTCACCTGGGGTATTTGAACTGTATTTGTTTTCCTGAAAGAATAATGGTTATCATTAAACTTTAATAAATCTTTTAAATAACTCAGATCCTTATTATTCAATATTTTGTATACTTCAATAGCAATAGATCTATGTCTTCTTATCTTCAGAGTTGCTAATTTGGATTGTATTGATAAATCTTCATATGAGCTCTGGTAATCTTCATATATAAATCTAAGTGCCCTTTTCTTGATTTTTTTTTAATTTTTCTAGTATTGGTTTCACCGCAAAAATGCCAAACAGTAAGACAATAATTGAAATTACTCATAATAAAAGAAAAATAAATTGTTAATCTACCTAATTTGTTAAATTTTTACCAATGCGTTTTAACACATTTAGCTGTCTTGAAGCTTTTTACATATATTTGAAATATGAGTATTAAATTTTAGTTGATAATCAATTGTTACACCCAGTAATTTTACTTCATTTTCACAATTAATTTTTATTCCATCCGAATTAAAACTTATATTTTCATTTGTAGTTTTTGAGGCAATAGCAATTGCTTGAAATTTATCTGGGGAGAACCAATGAATTAAATTTAAACTTTCCTTTTCCAAAGTGCCCACAACCTTACCAATTTCTGTGTCTCTGAGTATGATAATGTTTTATCATCTGCATAATTATATAAAATACTTTCATTTACAAAATTAAAAATATCATCTAAAAATATATTAAACAAGACCGGCCCAAGTATGGAGCCTTGGGGTACACCCTTATATATATTTTCCCCATGTACTAAAATTAACACCATGTAACTTTCACACATTGCTTCCTTTCAGATAAATAGCTATTCATCAATTTTAAAGATGACTCAGATACACCATATGCCTCAAGTTTTAAAATTAACAGATTGTGTGGAAGGCAGCTGAAGGCCTTCGAGAGATCCATAAGTACTGCAGCTGTATATAAATTACAATCAATTGCTTTTTTCCGGTCTTCAGTTATTTTCAACAATGCAGTGTTACATCCAAAACCAGGTCTAAAGGCAGATAAAAAAGGGTGAAATATATTTTCAAAATAATTTAAAAGTTGTTCATAAATGGCTCGCTCGAAGAACTTCGAAACAAATGGCAGTATGCTGACTGGTCTGTAATTTCCAACCTCCTGTTGACTTTTCTTTTTGTGGAGGGGTACGACCTGTGTTTCTTTCAGTTTGTTTGGAAATGAAGCATCTTCTATTATTTTATTACAGAAATACCATCTCTCCCAGTTGCTTTATTTACATTTATTTTATCAATTTGTTTTTCTACAAATGAAGTTTCTATAGGTTCAAATTTTAATTTATTTTCAGAGTATTTTTGTTGTGAGATTACCTTTACACTTGGATGATCTTGGTCTACATCACAACTGTCCTTTCCAATGTCTTTGGCTATACATTAACGAAAAATCATTAAAAGTTTCTGCCACTTCACCTTGGTTATCAACAATTTTATTTTCATCGGCTAGAATGATATTATTTTCAAAGAAACTACCTTTGTTTGTTATAAATGGTTTGATAGTTGGCCAAAAATCTTTTTGTTTAGGTCCTCCGACACACCTCTCAATAAAGTATTAACAATTAAAATATTATAAAATATTAACAATTTATTTATTTATACTAAGATTCTTGCTTATCTCTTAATATCAACAATTCATTTATAAATATAAATAATTTATTGATTAATATTAACAATTTGATTGTAAGTATATTGATAATTCCTTTTCCATTTATAAACATTAATAAATGAATTATAAAAGTTACAAATTGAATTATGAATATTTATAAATGAATTGTAAATATAAGCAATCAATTATTAACATTAATAAATAATTGTTAATGTTAATAAATCGGGTATTTTTATCCACTTTGGCTTACCATTCATGTCTGATTTTAAGAGAATTATTTCACTGAAGAGACATAAGTTTGCATATGCAGAAACCAAATTTACGGTAACTTCGGTGTTTTGTTATTTATTCATCAAAGGTCAAAATTCGACATCGACAAAAAATAAGATTCTTATCTCCGTCATTTTCCAGAACAAAAATTTTTATGTAGAAATAAAGAAATGATAAAAGTTTATGGTACATAGTTGCCTTACATATTATAAGTTTACTCTGCGGTTTTGACATTTATTCAGTCTGTTTCATCACTGTGTTTAGAAATAATTCGAAATTCTTTGAGACGTTGAAGGAAAATGGTGACACCGAGCAGAAAATATATTGACACGTCGCCATGTTATTGAAATAGAGACGAGGATAACTAATTTATTTAGTAACGAAACAAGCCTATATAGTCAAAATTGATCCCCCACGTAAACCTTTCGACATGACACGACGGAATGCACCCGTTGCAAAAATTATTGCAGCTGCACTTGGTATTTTGGCCGTTGTTTACCTGCTCTACCAGTTCAACGAAACAAGTGGGAAGTTAAAAGATACAGAGAGAGTTGCAAATAGATATCGACGGGAACAAGAAGCATTGTCATCGCAGTTGTCTGGTAATGAGATTCGGGATGATGACATCATGCTTCATGATGAAGAACAACAATAAAAGCGTTGTTCCATTGCTTAGAAGCATGTATTGTAGAGATTTTGTCTCATTTGCATTTTCTCCATATCCCTTCATTGTTAATTTCAAACAAATTTATTGCAAGCTCAACTTCCTTTCCTGTCAAAACAAATTACAAAATGTGCACAAGATATCTTTTTAAACGATAATAGGTGCAACCATTGGAGGGGATTAAGATTTTTATAACTTTGTGATTGCCACACTTAATTATGCACAGTCTGCAGCTAAGCTGCTACAGGCAATAGACTATTTCATGAAAATAGACCCATATTTGTGTCGCCTGTATTCACACAGTGGCGACATATAGGGATCAATATCTTTCATTGGTGTTTCAAAAAATTTCTGTCACTTTTCTCTGGTACAACATATCTCCACCTTCTGCAATTTGGCAGAGAGTATCAGTATGTAACAGTATGGGGACCTATACTGTGTAACAGAGTTTGGAATCTCTTCCTTGCCCACTTCCTGTTTGACGGAACTTAAGATACTGTACAGCTCACACGGATGAACTCAAAGTCCTTGTTTTTGGGTGGATTTTCGCGACGTGGACTGATTAGCTGATTCCGTGTAGCAGGGTGGACGATCGCGGATGTCCACCTTAATTTACGTGACCCAACGTGGACAAATTTTTGAAAACAGAATCCTCGTGGAACCATCGCGGCCACACAGAGAAATTAATTTTTACATGTACATATGTTGATTTTGTCGCAAACATGCAAAGCGAGGAATATTTACATCTTTCTTCAATCGTATCCTGGGACTACAAACATTTCATTATTTATCCCAATCATATCGTAGTTCATGAACGTAATCCCAACGCATGTAAATAAACATTCAACATTACTAGACGTGTATTTGTTATCAGAAGCATGCTTCAATTGTTACCTAATGTGTATTCATATTACATGAGATATTGATTTTTTTCATTGGTCAGTTTTTAGTTCTATTTTTAGAAAATTACCTATGCGTATCTATTATGTATATAATCTAATGGCTTCAGAAAGCACTCCTGCTTTATATGCTATATCCAAGCTTTATTTTAAATTTTAAGCTACTTATGATAAAGATTTGATAGAAAACGATTTTTGACAGAATATTTTGCTTAAAGTTATATAGCTGAGACATGACAAGTGACAATTACGCAACTATTAAATAAGACGCCGAGGGATTCTTGCTGTTGACATTGAATATTTTATTTTATTTTCCATCCGTGCAAATTTCGGCTTGAAAATATTTGAAAGAACATTAATTTGACAGAAAATACATGGCTTTTTTCACGGCAACTAGACAAGCAAAGTATTTTAGGCTTGGAATTATCGTAATTCTAAAATAACTATGACGATCGCATGGGAAAACTTGTTGCAAAGAAAATTCTATTTTAACTTCAACTTGCCAAACTTTATGATTATAATAATTTGGGGAAAAAATCATTTGTTGACATTAAGCTCATTCCTTTCTAGTTATATTGTCAATGATTTCTAAATGTTGACCCGCGATGATTCCGCGTTCAACACGATGTCACGAGGGGTCCACACAGGTATGTACATATTTTGTCCACGTTCTCAATTTACTTGTCCACGTTCAAGATTGCGGTGGAATTCCATGTTTGGCAAAATTTGTCCGTGATGACAACAAGGATTTTGCGTTTTCCATGTGAGCTGTACAGTATTTTTCGCCGTTGGCACCAGTCAAAAGTCAAGGTCACAATGATTGAAAATAGATTGAAGATTTAAGAAAAGTTTGGTTTCTGAATTATGACTCAAAACAATTACATCTAACTTAATTGAAACTTTGATGTATTGTGGAGTACAAGAAAGGGAAGAACTGTATAGATTTTTAAGAATGAATGTCAAAGGTCAAGGTCATAGTTACAGAAAATAGATTGAAAATTTTAAAAATATTTGGTTTTTGGACGATACATGTACAATGTAGCTTAAAAAGTTAAAAAGTTTACATGTACATCCAATTCAAAGAAATTTTGAAAATTTTTTGCTGCAAGAAATTTTGAAACCAGGTATTTATTGAAATTATAATCAGTTCAATGGAGAGGTCGTAGTGATTTATATAATGAAGTTTTAAGATATTTGAGAATAAAAAAGAAACATGAAATTTGACTTTATTGAATTTTTAGAATTTTGGATACATGTATTACAGTAGAACTTCGATAGCTTGAACTGCTTTAACTGGAACACCATGGATGTCTCAAACCCTATATCCCTATATCTGGACCCTTTGCCTGAATTTAAACACAGTGCAACCTCGATAGCTCAAACAAATTTCATCAGTCCCTTGGGTGTTCTGACCATAGAAGTTTGACTATATGTAGGATAGAAAATAGAAGAAGATTTTAGTGCTGCTGATGAGGAATTAAGTTCCGAAATGGCCATACAGCTCATTAAAATTATTGCAGTTGGAGTTAACATATGTGGTATGGTCTCATGTTCATTTACTCCATATCCTTTCGTAAAATATTTAGAAATATTTGAGTCCTTGACAATTAGTTTCAAGTCTGCAAAAACTTGGTCATATAATATATGAAGATGCAAACTGACTTGTGCACACTGTTGCCATTTAAATTTTTTTCTGAAAATTTGCCTTGTATCCGACTCGGCTGCAATAAATGTGAAATGGCATATTATCCTATTGTTTTTCAGTGTACAATTAAATTGCTAAAATTTTAATGTCAGTATAGTAGTTGGTATGCAAAAAATTGCATTCAAGTTTTTCATATTTCTAGATTCAGCTTCCTATTTCAGAAATTGAAAATCACTAGAAAACGTATCTTGCAAATGATTTAAGAACCATGTTTTACCTGCCAACCTCTGAAATGGTAAATGAGAGTCATGGCCTTTATTTGAAAGGAAAAAAGTCTCAAATATTGTGACTTATTGAGACTTTTCAATATGAAAGTATGAAATTGTGTTTTTTTTTTTCAGTGTCACTGTTTACATGTTTATTACCGTATATTTCATGTTATTTTTACTATTTGTAGATTTGAGGTCAGAAAAAGAAAATTTACAACAAAGATGTGACAATGAACGAGTAAGTATTCTGGAGCAAAAGGTACACACTTTTTTACAGCCACCAAGCCATATTTTAATACTCTCTGAAGTTGTAGTTCATTTCTTTAGAAGTGTTCTAATTATGGCAAAATTTTTTTCCTAAACACTTACAAATAATCAAAACAAATCAAATGATATTTAGTAAATGAGTCTACCATCATTACAAAGATGAAATTTGAATTGCATTCAGGTGCACTGGTGTTTGATGAAAATATGGGCCTTGGACTTATAAATTTTTGGAGTTATGGGCCTTGGTAAAATACTTGTTGGAAGATTTTGATTTTGAGTCTACCAACAGTTTAATTGAACTGATTCAGAAAATTTTCTCTCTTTTTTGCAGACATTTTATATCTAATATTAATATACATGTTTGTATAGTTTACCTCATAATAAAGAAAATAATATTGAATTTTATGCAAGAAAGTAATATACATGTAAAATTTGTTGTGACTTTTTTCAGAAAGAATATCAAAACAGATTGAGTTCTTCAAATCAACAATATAAGATGTTACAGGTGAGTATTACATATAACAGATGTAAAAAGTAAAAGTGTAAATTAGCTGTGGGTCTTTTTATTACAATGTGTAAACTGTATAAATGGTCAGAAACAAAAAATTATTGTGGGTTAACTACATGTTGTTGTATTGAAAATTTTGGTGTTTGAACTATATATTCTCAACCAACGGCATTACAATAGGTATATATATATCATCCTGACCACGAACCAATCAATAGATTTTGATGTATTTTTTTTCCCTATATTGCAGTATTTTCTGAAATAAACTCTTTCAGTTCTTGTTGACAAATCACTGTGATGGACATATCACTCTAAATTTTCTAATGACTATATCTTTTTTCCTGATTGATCTATTCACATAATTTCTTTTGCATGTCAAGTGGTGAATAGCATCACTTTGAATGCAAAAGAAATCACGTTAATAGATCAAACAGGAAATGAAATATACACATTTTACTAAGCAGAGTGATACATTTATCACAGTGATTTAACACAGCCAGTCTCTGGCTTCACTTTAAATATCAATCTCTTGGATTTGATTCCCAAGTTTATTCTAAGGGATCTTCAGATCTGATCCTGTCTCCCTTGTAATATGGCCAATTTCTGGAGTTCAGTGATAGATATTTAATCACTGCACATAAATATACTTTTTTTCAGAGCCAGAATGAAGATTTACAGTCAGAATTTAGTAGACTACGGGCAGATAGTAACAAAGAAAAAGAGGACCACAAATTACATGATGCTCAACAAAACCAAGAATATATGCAGCTAAAACAAGAGAAAGAATTAGAAATAGCTAGTCTTAAAGGTAACAGAGATATATGAACCGGTATTCTCATATTCTTAATGTCTCTCATAAGGTAGTTTGGGTGTCTAAACTTGCACATTTGTCATTTGCATCTTATAAAATTTGAAATTTACATGAATACATGTAGTTTTATAATAATACATGCTTCAGGTGTGCAAAGTTTTAATTTTTTTTCGGAAAAATCTTTATTTTATTCAGGGGAGAATAATAAAACAAAAATCTTATATTCATGATTTTTTTGTCTCACTGGCAAAGAAAGTCGCGGAAAGCGAGACATATGCATGCAAAGTATGACCACGGCAACGGCTGCATTAACTTTTACTAATTACATGATATTTTTAAAACCCTTTGATGTAAAAACATCATATTTGGCCCAGTGGTAGTACTAATCAAGTGTTACCTGATGAACATAAAGTCATGTGACCTTGATCCAATTGCATGGTCCAGTGACCACGTTAAGTTTCTCTACTTAAGTCCATTTCTTAACAACTAGAAGTGGAAGCTTGATAATATTTGGTATGTATGTTGGTCTTGAGTAATACATGTCAGTCTGGTAGGTGACTTTTGTCCTTGACCTCAATTTCAAGGTCTAGTGACCACATTGAGTTTCACTGCTTAAGTCCATTTCTCAATAACTAAAAGTGGAAGGTTGATAATATTTGGTATTTAGGTTGGTCTTGGGTAGTACATGTCAGTCTGGCATATGACTTTTGTCTTTGACCTCAATTTCACGGTCTACTGGCCATGTTAACTTTCTCTGCTTATGTCCATTTCTCAATAACTGCAAGTGGTAGGTTGATAATACATGTATTTGGTCTGGCAGGTGACTTTTGGCTTGACCTCAATGTCATGGGCTAGTGGCCATGTTAAGTTTGTCTGACGAAGTCCATTTCTCAATAACTATATGTGGTAGGTCAATGATATGGTTTTGGGTAGTACATGTCAGACTGGAAGGTGACTTTTGTTTTTGACCTGAATTTCATGGTCTAGTGAACAAGTTTAGTTTCTCATTATCTATTAGTGGTAGGTCAATGATGTTTTGTATGTTGGTTGGTCTTGGACAGTGCCTGACAGTCTGCCATATGACTTATGCCTGTGACCTCAATTTCAAGGTCTAGCGAGCATGTCTGGTTTCTCATGATATATTAAAGTTAGGTCAATGATATTTTGTATGTTGGTTGGTCTTTGGCTTTGTTGGTGACCTAAATTTCACAGTCTGGTGAGCATGTTCAGTTTTCTGATTAGTTCACCTAGATTTCACTTCAATTTAGAGGCCAAGCAGGTACAGGCGAAACAGCTATTAGGGTCTTCACTTGTTTCAAAAATATGAGTCTTGACCTCTATTTTTTGCTCACCTGGCTAATGCCAGGGTGAGCTTTTGCTATCACTTTGTGTCTGTCGTCTGTCCGTCGTCCATCCGTCCGTCCAGCATAAACTTTTCATTCAAAGATCTTCTCCTCTGAAACTAATGGGCCAATTGGAACCAAACTTGGCCACAATAGTCTTTGGGTGGTCCCTTACAAAAAAGCTGTTTTTCAGGTCTGCGCCATAATCAAGATGGTCGTCAGCGGGGAACATAATTTTAACATTGGACCCTATGGGAAAACACATTCAAAGATCTTCTCCTCTGAAACTATTTAACCAATTGGCACCAAACTTGGCCACAAAAGTCCTTTGGTGGTCCCTTACAAAAAAAGCTTTTTCAGGTCCGTGTGATATCCAAGATGGCCACCAGCGGGGAACATAGTTTTAACATTGGACCCTATGGGAAAACACATTCAAAGATCTTCTCCCCTGAAACTATTAAGCCAATTGGCATCAAACTTGGCTACAATAGTCTTTGGGTGGTCCCTTACATAAAAGCTGTTTTTCAGGTCCGCGCGATATCCAAGATGGCCGCCAGCCGGGAACATAGTTTTAACATTGGACCCTTTGGAAAAACACATTCAAAGATCTTCTCCTCTGAAACTACTGAGCCAATTGGCAACAAACTTGGCTACAATAGTCTTTGGGTGGTCCCTTACAAAAAAGCTGTTTTTCAGGTCCACACGATTTTCAAGATGGCCGCCAGCAGGGAACATAGTTTTAACATTGGACCCTATGGAAAAACACATTCAAAGATCTTCTCCTCTGAAAGTATGAAGCCAATTGGCACCAAACTTGGCCACAATAGCTGTTTTTCAGGTCTGTGTAATATCCAAGATGGCTGCCAGCGGGGAACATAGTTTTAACATTGGACCCTTTGGGAAAACACATTTAAAGATCTTCTTCTCAACTATTGAGCCAATTGGTACCAAACTTGGCAACAATAGTCCTTTGGTGGTCCCTTACAAAAAAGCTGTTTTTCAGGTCC
>MJUU01071894.1:144846-158557 GCA_002080025.1 Modiolus philippinarum
TATGGACACTATTTCGCCAACAATGCCAACAGACGAATTAGTGTTGATCAGAATCTCAACCCTGTATTAAGTGACCACCTGTCTTATGTGACCTTCTTTTGTGGTTCCCTTGGAAAGTCACATAAGACAGGTTTGACTGTACTTTTACTTTTTACTGTAAACCAAATTATCTTCATAAGATTTTTAGACTTGTATCAACTTGGAACGATTTGATATTAAGTCTAAAGCTGAGAAATGACATGGTTCGGTAAAAATTCAAGAAATCACTGTATCCAGCAAATTACTGTATCAACACATTTGTGTGTCAAACAGAATGTGAATCCACACTTACTTCAATTTTACTTTTTATTCCTTCTTTCTTTCTTCCACATATTTTGTCCGGCTATTTTCTCAAAGATGCCTGGACAGAATTCATTCATTCTTGGTACAAAGTTGGACCACCATGAGAAGATGTGCATGCACTGGCAAAAATTTTCAAAATGGCCGCCATTTCCAAGATGGCTGCCGACATACGTCAAAATTTCAACTTTGTCCAATTTCAACGAAAATTGATTTCTAGGTAGATTTTGACGCTGCGAACAAGATGGAATCATCACATTGTCAGCTAGGGGGCAACATCAGCTATTGCTTGCAATTGCAAATCTAGTTATCTCTGTTGTTGTTATAGTCATTTTGAATACTGTAAACCAACTTATTTTTGTGAGCGATTTATTTTTGGGACTTTTGCGTGCGTGAAAATATCACGAAAATAAATGGCTGGGGATAGTTCTTATTCTTGTATAAATGCATTAACAGAAATGGAAAGTCGAGAAAATTAGTCTCCACGAACTTCATCAGAAGGGAAAAAATGCGAAAATAAGTTACTTTACAGTATATGAAAAATAATTAGTATTATTGCTTAAAAAAGGTGCAAAATCAAAATAAATGTTGTTATGACTCTAACATGAAAAAAAAAACAAATGTAAGAAAACTTCCTTAATAAGTTTTGAATTTAAAAATTATATGGTAAAAAAATCAAAGTTTCTGTAGCTTTTTATTATGAAGAATACAAAAGAATGTGTTAATAATATTGAATTTTAATCGGACTGGCATAAGTAGACAAGCCATTTTTAAAAGTCTATTGGAGCATCAAGGCAAAGTTATATTATTTCAATGATATGCCACAACAGGGCGAACTTTGTAATTTTTGATTACCTATGTGACTCCTGATACTACATGTATTTTTATGATAATTATAAGACTATTTGAAAGCAATTGTATCTTTGAAACTGAGGAGGAAATATCCTTGAAGCTAAAGCAGTAACCTTTATATCAAGAATACAATGAACAAGATGGTTGAGTTCAATTATCTAGACCTTGCATTGTGTAAAGTTTTGATTTATTACTTTGTTTCAGACAAAAATGTCCTACCTGCAACTTCAACATCAGCAAAATGCACAACAACAACAAAATGTTCAGCAACAACAAAATGTACAGCAACAACAAAATGTGCAACATCAGCAAAATGTACAGCAACAGAATGTAGTACCACAGAATATACCACAACAAAATGTTCAACAGAATTTACCCCAACAAAATAACCAACAACAACCTGTTGTCAATGGCAACGCTGTCAACAATGTTCAGAATGTAGCCAATCAGGTAGGAGGTAACATTCAGAATATAGCCAATCAGTTGGTTGGAAATCTGCAGAATGCTGGCAATAAATTTGGGGCAGATGATGTAGGAGGGTTTATAAAAAGCTTAGGTGATGAAGCTAATCAGTTAATGCAAAAAGACAAGGTAACATATAGTTAGAATGGTTACTTTTTCGGATTTTTTTTTACAACTTTGGAGCATAGAGTTGTGTATTACTTGATGCAGTTCTTTCCTCTCATTCAGTATAAATGATGAAAAGACACTACTGGGACAATTTATATGAAAAAGAAAGGAAATAGGGTAAATGTCAAGGAAACAACATCCCATATCCAGGTTAAAATGACCTAAAACAAAGCATCTAAGGGTCACCGTACGGTCTTCAACACAGTGAGGAACCTCACACCATATAGCAAACCCTAAAAGGTAAAAAAGTGAATAAATCATTGGAAACAAACCACATCCAATAACCCTAATATCAAGAATCTAAGATTTCATATAGTTCACTTGAACTTGCTCATCTCCAAGATACATTTATATACAGTGTGCTTTCAACAATAAGTAGATTACTGGAATACAAAATGGACAAAAATAGCCCGTTGATGATTGTAAAAGAAATGGCTGCTTGAAATTGAAGAAAGAAATAATAAAAAAGGGTAAAAAACATTTGTGGGCTTTGGAATGTGTCTCTAAAGATTAATTTGCAAGATGATGTCTTTGATCTAAAACTGATATCAAAGTGGACCATTTTTTTACAAAAATATTAAATAAAGTTAACAATACCAAATCTTATTCTAAAACTTGTACCACTGCTAGTTGTAGTTATTCCATGGTTAAATCATTGAAGATGTACTTCAAAATACAGGAGATGTTTCAAAAAACCTTATGATATAAGAACATGTACTTCAGATTCAGTTTGGTTTATAATTATGCATTTAAGCCTTGTACATGAATCTTTGTATTTTAACAAAAGAGGGTGTTCTTTGCTCAATTTTGATGTGATTTTGATCATCAGTTACTTTACAAAAATTCATAGGTTCTTACCCGAGATTACATTGAAGATTAAATATCTTTAATGAGTGTAGAGAAGGTGAGGGAAAATGAACCGAAAAAAAAAATTTCCATGTACTTTAAGGTGGCTCACCCATCACATTTTTGAATATGTGTCAGATTTGGGAACTCCTCTGGTTTTTTAGCTCATCTGGCTATGCCAGGGTGAGCTTTTGCCATCACTTGGCGTCCGTTGTCCGTCCATCCGCCTGTCCATCGTAAATTTTTTTTTCAAAAATCTTCTCCTCTGAAACTACTGGGCCAATTTAATCCAAACTTGGCCTGGGTCATCATCAGGGTATGTAGTTTATAAAATGTGTTCGGTTAGTTCGAGGACCTAACAACATGGCTGCTGTTACTAAAAATAGAACATAGGGGTAAATTGCTGTTTTTGGCAAATAACTCAAAAACCGTTGCAGATATAAAAAATCTGACAGGAGTAAAATTGTTCAGAATGACGAGATCTATCTGCCCTGCAATTTTGAAGAAAATCAGAAAACCTGTCTCAGAGTTACAGCCCTTTTTCCGTAAAATTTTCAAAATTTATGCATTTTTTATTTTTTATTTCAAAAACTGTAACAGATAGAGGTAGAGTGTAAATTGCAATAATGTTCAGCATATCAAGGTCTACATACTCTGAAATTTTGAAGAAAATTCAACTGCCTGTGTTGTAGTTATTGACTCTTTTTTCACCCCAAAAAAAATTTTTTTCAATGCCATATGGTTATGAGTTATTTCCCTTTAAATTCTGTGTTCAAATCTTCTTTGGTTTTACTTTTCTCTTTTAAGTTTAAGAGAAATTTCCTGTTATCACTTTATTAGAAATAATTATTTGTTACATAATCAAGAGCAAAAAAGTGTTTTTGTACAAACTTTTACATTTTTTTGCAAAAATACTTTCATAAACTATACTTATTTCACAAATTAATAATAATTGTATATAGTTGTATATTGTTTCAGGATGTGAAGCCTTTTTGTCCACCATGCAAGTGTCTCTCCCAGATAATTATTGAAATAGCATCTTAGCTTCTATGCCTGCATAACTGTGCAACTGACCTGTGTGGCTATGCCATGGTGATCTTCTTGCCATCACTGTGTCAGTGGTCCATCTGTCGTAAACTTTTCATTCAAACATCTTCTCTTCTCTGAAACAGCTTGGGCCAATTGGAACCAAACTTGGGCACAATGGTCCTTAGGTGGCCCCTTTTAAAAAAAATGTCTGGCAAGTCCGTATCATATCCAAGATGGCCGCCAGCAGGGAACGTGGTTTAACATTGGACCCTATGGGAAAGCATTCAAAGATCTTCTCTGAAACAACTGCGACAATTGGAAACAAACTTGGTCACAATAGTCCTTCGGTGGTCTCCTTTAAAAATTTTGTCCGGCAAGTCTGCACATCATCCAAGATGGCCGCCAGCGGGGAACTTTGTCCAAAATTGGACAATATTGCAAAAATCTTCTCCTCTGAAAATACTGGGCCAATTGGAACCAAACTTAGTCACAAAGGTCCTTACTTGGTCCCCTTCATAAAATGTGTCTGGCATGTCTGCATAGCATCCAAGATGGCAGTCAGCAGGGAACATTGTTTAACCTTGGACCCCATGGGAAATCATTTAAAGATCTCCTCTGAAAATACTATGCCAATTGGAACCAAAGTGGGGCACAATGATCTAAACATGGTCTTCTTCAAGAAAAGTGACAGTTGGTCAATGCCCCATCAAAAATAGCTGCCTGTGGGGAACATAGTTTAATTTGGGATCATATAACATCAGCAAACTTCAAAATGAGACCCTTAAACNTTGACCTCAATTTCACAGTCTAGTGAGCATGTTCACTTTTCTGATTAGTTCACTTAGATTTTACATCAATTTAGAGTCCAGCAGGGACAGGCGAGACATCCTTTAGGGTCATCACTTGTTTAGCTCACCTGGCTATGCCAGGGTGAGCTTTTGCCATCACTTGGCGTCCGTTGTCCGTCCGTCTGTCCGTCCATCAAAAATTTTCTCCTCTGAAACCACTTGGCCAATTTAATCCAAACTTGGCCTGGGTCATCACCAGGGTATGTAGTTTAAAAAGTGTGTTCGGTTAGTTCGAGGACAAAACAACATGGCTGCTGTTACTAAAAATAGAACATAGGGGTAAATTGCTGTTTTTGGCAAATAACTCAAAAACCGTTGCAGATATAAAAAATCTGACAGGAGTAAAATTGTTCAGAATGACGAGATCTATCTGCCCTGCAATTTTGAAGAAAATCGGAAAACCTGTCTCAGAGTTACAGCCCTTTTTCCGTAAAAATTTTCAAAATTTAATCATTTTTTATTTCAAAAACTGTAACAGATAGAGGTAAAATGTAAATTGCAATAATGTTCAGCATATCAAGGTCTACATACTCTGAAATTTTGAAGAAAATCCAACTGCCTGTGTTGTAGTTATTGACTCTTTTTCACCAAAAAATTTTTTTTTTCAATGCCATATGGTTATGAGTTATTTCCCTTTACATTCTGTGTTCAAATCTTCTTTGGTTTACTTTTCTTTTTTAAGTTTAAGAGAAATTTCCTGCTATCACTTTATTAGAAATAATTATTTGTTACATAATCAAGAGCAAGAGCAAAAAAGTGTTTTTGTACAAACTTTTACATTTTTTTGCAAAAATACTTTCATAAAATATACTTATTTCACAAATTAATAATAATTGTATATAGTTGTATATTGTTTCAGGATGTGAAGCCTTTTTGCTTTTTGTCCACCATGCTAATGTCTCTCCCAGATAAATATTTAAATAGCATCTGAGCTTCTATGCCTGCATAACTGTGCAACTGACCTGTGTGGCTATGCCATGGTGATCTTCTTGCCATCACTGTGTCAGTGGTCCGTCTGTCATAAACTTTTCATTCAGACATCTTCTTCTCTTCTCTGAAACAGCTTGGGCCAATTGGAACCAAACTTGGGCACAATGGTTCTAAGGTGGCCCCTTTTAAAAAAAATGTCTGGCAAGTCCGTATCATATCCAAGATGGCCGCCAGCAGGGAACCTGGTTTAACAATTGGACCCTATGGGAAAGCATTCAAAGATCTTCTCTGAAACCACTGCGACAATTGGAACCAAACTTGGTCACAATAGTCCTTCGGTGGTCCCCTTTAAAAATTTTGTCCGGCAAGTCTGCACGTCATCCAAGATGGCCGCCAGCGGGGAACTTTGTCCAAAATTGGACAATATTTCAAAAATCTTCTCCTCTGAAAATACTGTGCCAATTGGAACCAAACTTAGTCACAATGGTCCTTACTAGGTCCCCTTCATAAAATGTGTCTGGCATGTCCGCATAGCACCCAAGATGGCAGTCAGCAGGGAACATTGTTTAACCTTGGACCCCATGGGAAATCATTTAAAGTACTATGCCAATTGGAACCAAAGTGAGGCACAATGATCTTAACATGGTCTTCTTCAAGAAAAGTGACAGTTGGTCAATGCCCCATCAAAAATAGCTGCCTGTGGGGAACGTAGTTTAATCTTGGATCATATAACATCAGCAAACTTCAAAATGAGACCCTTAAACAGTCAATAAACAAATGAGAAAATGAGAAAATGAAAATGAGAACCTTAAACTTTGTGATAATTTTGACTTATTGTGTCAGCCATGACCCAGGTGAGCCATACAGGCTCTTGAGAGCCTCTTTTTTCCAGTTCAATGGCTCAAAGAATTTTGCACACAGACCCTCACTTTTTATTTTATGATTGTCTTCTATAGGTCAAATTAAGACACCTGACAAGTTTTCATAAAATCCTTGATATAACTTCCTAGCTTTTAGACAATAAATAGTCCTAATGTTAAATTAAGGGAAGATCCAAAGAAATTCATTTCCCACCTAATTTTTGATGTCATCTATCCCTGTTAAAAGCACACAGACCTATATATTTCTTTTTACCATTTCATCAAGTCTAAAATGCTTTATCAATTTACCTAGGTTTCATGAAATCCTTGATATAAACAATATCAGGAGTGAGCAGTTTGTCAAGATATGACTGATAAATTAGAGTTCTACACTCTNGATAGTTAAATTTTCAAATATTTTAAACGCTCGGCAAGCCTCGCGTTTAAAATATTGAAAATTTAACTATCTCTAGTGTAGAAATGTCGTTTCTCACTCGATGCTGTTGTGGATTCTATATTTACCATTTCATCAAGTCTAAAATGCTTTATCAATTTACCTAGGTTTCATGAAATCCTTGATATAAACAATATCAGGAGTGAGCAGTTTGTCAAGATATGACTGATAAATTAGAGTATTACTTTACAATGATAAAGTTTTATTGTATTCCATATTATATTATTATTATATTAAATAAACTTTATTACAGAATGTTGTACAGATGGATCTTTCACAGAAAGAAAAAGAAAAACAAAGTAAGAACACTTATCATCTGGTCAAAACTAAAGTGAGATAATTTCATCTCCCCCCCAAATGATCAACTGTTTTAATGGCTATATAATTTTTATGCCCCTGCTACTAAAAGTTGGGGGGCATGTTGTTTCACCCTTGTCTGTCCGTTTGTTCGTCAATAAAAACACAACTTTTGACATTGCAAGCAAATTCCAACTACTTGAAAGGAGTCTAACTTACAATAAGTAGATGTACACATAAACATCTTTTGGAATATTCAGAATGGCTTGCCGTGGTTGCCATGGAAATTGAAAAAAGGCGGGAAAATTCAAAGTGCCTGAAATTGGATGAAACTTTACAGGAAAGTTGTCTAGCACTCATAGAAATGATTTTGGGTCTCAAAATTTTCAAAATGGCTGTCATTGCCATGGAAACTGAAAAAAAGGCGGGAAAATTAAATATGCCTCAAAAGTGATGAAACTTCACTGAAGGTTGCCTTTCACCAAAAGAAATGAATTTGGGCCCAGATTTTTCAAAATGGCTGCTGTGCCATGGATGCTGAAAAAAGGCTGGAAAATTTAGAGTGACAAAAATTGGATTAAACTTGACTAAAGGTTGCCTATCACCCATAGAAATGATTTAAGGCCCCACCACATGGTCTCTGCTTAAAATTTTGAAAGGGAGATAATTCTACTTTGTATATTTGCTGGAAAATGGGAGAGGTATATTATCCTGTCCGTACTTGTACTATGTCCACACTTATACTGTGTCCACACCTGTATTGTGTCCACACTCACTGAAATTTGCACTTACCATATTGATTCAGGGTTCAGTGAGCAGGGACATAATTGGTTGCCATTCGGCCACAGCTCTTAGTTTTTGATAAATTGACTACTTGGAGCATTCATTCATTAGTGATGGATTACTGTCAATTAATTATAATTCTTCGAAACTAATGAGAGACATTTGCCAGTTTTCCCAGTTACAATATACTTATATTTAGTGAAAGTGGAGACAGCTTTATATAGCATATCAATAGTGTCTAGAAATTAAAATAAGAATTGTTTCCACTTTGACTGTATATTACTAACGTCTCATATTCATGGTTTTATGGTTTAATAAAGTGTTACTGTGAAAGTTCTTTTATTCGTGGACATCAATTTTTGTGGTTTTCATAAATATCACTATTTCGTGGGTACTTAAATTCGTGGTTTCGAATTTTCTGCTTTAACGCTAAAGGACAAAAATGCATTTTGTTGGGAACTTGATTTCATGGTTTTGGCGAACCACGAAATCCACGAAAATTAGGACCCCATGAACAATAGTACTTTCACAGTATTACATGTAGTGATAATTCAAGTATCCACAAATAAACAGTATTTCACCAACCCACAAAAATTGATCTCCATTGAAATATACAATCATTGTTCAAAGTCTGTAAACAATGAAGGTATTATGATTGATGAGTTGATCCCTACAAATAATTGATTCTTATCTGTACTGATGAGACATATGTTTTCGAAATCAACCAATCTGCCAAAAATTTACTGCAGCTTCAGTATTGGTATGTTTTAAAACATTGATTTTTGCTCGATCTGTATGATCAGGTGTCTGTATAAGCAATCTTTCACTAATGTTATGACAAGAACAATTTACGGGTACAAGACAGTCCTTTGTTATGCATCAACATGTCAAGGGACCTTATAATGCACTAGTAAAGGCATGTTGCCACATTCAGACACATCAGTTTGATGGTTAATCAACAAATCTTTTCTGTTACATCTTAATGCCCAGGATGGTTTGACGTGTCCAGGGTTTTGAACCCATGGTCTCCTACTTTGAAGGGGAGCAGTTTAACATAACATGACCAAGGCCTTAATCATTGGTAATATAATATCTGGTTACCCTTTCATAAACACAGCACTAAATTAATGTGCAGATTATCCTATAAAAAATGTATGAAACAATATACACATTAATTCAGCAATTGCTTTATGAAATGAATTGAACTGAAATGGACTAAGTTGCATAAATGTCAATTAAAGTTAATTGGTGTTTAAATTTTAATTTTGATTTTAATCCGTAACAGATTCGACCAGATGAATGTACACTTAAAATTTTTAATGTCAGTAAAGTTTAATTTACATTTGTGCAACCCAGTCCTGGAATTGAATGGTGTTCACATATAAAAAAGTTAACAATTACCACAAGCCCTATTCTATTTAAATTGATGGCAAGATTAATGACTGACCTTTTACATGGTCTCAAGGCTTATGCAGGAAGAAAGCCTGGAGCTGTCTGAAGTTTCCTAGTTAGAAAATTGATGAAACCCTCAAGCTAGGGTTGGTACATTGAAACCATGACAAATGGAAAATTTGAAGCCATGAAGTGTCTGTTTTGTGATCAGAAGTCTAGTACCTTAACCCCTTGGCCTTACTGCACCATTCAACCTAATATTCAGTGCAACTTGAAATATATATTGTATAACCATACATGCTTTTCATATTGATATATTATTGTTAAATGTGATTCAGATATTTAACTTGTTATTTCTTTTTCAGAAGCAGAAGAAATAGAGAAGAAAAATAAACTGATAGAAGAACAACAGCAACAACACCAGGTGTTACCTCCAAACAGGAAGGATAATGAAGAAGAAGATAAGGTCAGTAACTAGGACACTGTCTGCATGTCTTTATTTAACATCTGATTGTTGTTTGGTAGCACAAATAACAACCTCAGCTGACATTAGCATTGACTGTTTCATAATATAAAGTTCAGGAGACAAATTTGCTTAAAAAAACAGCTTTGTTTAGTCTGAAGCTGAGGATGTTATGACATCTTTTTAATTTGTTAGTAGAAATTTAGTTTATTTTTTATTTGTTTTTTCTTTTAATTGGTTTAAAAAAAAACAAGATTTAGAATTCTTTAACTTAGACTCGAGTTTCTGAAAAACTTTTCTCTTTTTGAATTCTACTGAATTCTACCTTGGAAAAATACAAAACAATATACACAAAATTACATTTTGAACTAAAACAATGAAAAGTAAAATGGATAGTAACAGATCTTCAATAAGACAACAGATTTAAGGCAGCTTTCAACATCCATGAATATTAATCTGTATGCTATACATATATATATATATACACAAACTAATTCTATTGCATGGCCCATTTCTTGCTTATACTAACAAAACATACACATATATACAATGTATATTAATGTAAGAATTTAAGAATCTTGTTTACTTATAGTAAAACCTGTCTGTCCAAACTAAATATTTTTGTCCCACCTGCGAGGAAAGTCGTGGAAGCTAGACATAGCGATCCAAATTCCTTCTTCAGCGTCAACAATTGTAAGAAGTTTTTCATAGGTTGAATAGAGTCATTTAATCTTTATAGAATTGTGTCAAAATTGGAGAGAAGCTAGATAATGGTCAGAAAATTACTTTTTATTAGGGCCCCGCATCGAAGTGCAGGTGCCCTATAGTTTTCACTTTGTCCGTCCGTCCGTCCGTCTGTCCATCAACAATTTTTTTGGTCGAAGTTTTCTGGGCTTTTACACATGGGAATGATTTCATATTTGGTCTGAAGCTTAATGATGATGAGTTGTACCGTGTTAGCAATTTTCAGGTTTGCCGTTCCACTACTTCCTGTTTGCCAATACATACCACTCTATGGATGAAAATTCTTGGCTTCTACATGTGTGAATGATTTCATATTTGGTCTGAAGCTTTATGATGTTGAGTTGTAATGTGTAAGCAATTTTCAGGTTTGTCGTGCCACTACTTCCTGTTTGCCGATACTCTAACTTTTTATTATACCACTCTATGGATGAGAATTTTTTGTCAAAGTTTTCTGGGCTTCTACATGTGGGAATGATTTCATATTTGGTCTGAAGCTTTATGATGATGAGTTGTACTATGTAAGCAATTTTCAAGTTTGCCATGCCACTACTTCATGTTTGCCGATAGTTTAGCTTTTTATTATACCACTCTATGGATGAAAATCTTTCGTCAAAGTTTTCTTGGCTTCTACACGTGGGAATGATTTCATATTTAGTCTGAAGCTTTATGATGATGAGTTGTACCATGTAAGCAATTTTCAGGTTTGCCGTGCCACTACTTCCTGTTTGCTGATACTTTTACTTTTTATTATACCTCTCTGTGGATGAAAATTTTTCGTCAAAGTTTTCTGGGCTCCTGCAACTGGAAATGATATGATATTTACTCTAAAGCTTCATGATGATGAGTTGTTTGATGTAAGCTATTTTCAGGTTTGCCATACCACTACTTCCTATTTGCCGATACTTTAACTTTTTATTATACCACTCTATGGATGAGAATTTTTCGTCAAAGTTTTCTGGGCTTCTACATGTGGGAATGATTTCATATTTGGTCTGAAGCTTTTTGATGATGAGTTGTACCGTGTAAGCAATTTTCAAGTTTGCCATGCCACTACTTCATGTTTGCCGATACTTTAACTTTTTATTATACCACTCTATGGATGAAAATTTTTCGTCAAAGTTTTCTGGGCTTCTACACGTGTTTAGTCTGAAGCTTTATGATGATGAGTTGTACGGTGTAAGCAATTTTCAGGTTTGCCGTGCCACTACTTCCTGTTTTCTGATACTTTAACTTTTTATTATACCACTCTATGGATGAAAATCTTTCGTCAAAGTTTTCTTGGCCTCTACATGTGGGAAGGATTTCATTTTTGGTCTAAAGCTTTATGATGATGAGTTGTACTGTGTAAGCATTTTTCAGGTTTGCCGTGCCACTACTTTTACTTTTTATTATACCTCTTTGTGGATGAAAATTTTTCGTCAAAGTTTTCTGGGCTCCTGCAACTGGAAATGATATGATATTTACTCTAAAGCTTCATGATGATGAGTTGTTTGGTGTAAGCTATTTTCAGGGTAGTCAGGTCATAATACGGAAAGCCTGACCGCGAACCATTGTAGCCAAACTGTGTGGAGAAACGCCACGCTCCATGCAGTATGAAGACCCCTTCTATATTTCTCTAAAGAGAGCAGACGCACTGGGTGTCATATGGAAGGCTAAATTTCCTGCCCCTACCCATTTCTCCAATTTTCCAGTGGCAGTCAAAAGTCATTGCCCAGGTTGTCCCTTCCACCTTTATTTCTTTCTTCTTATACTTTCAATTTTTTGAATTGATTAACTTGTTCTCGTCCTGATAGAGCTGAAATATTGCTCATTGGACGTTAAACTCTATCTAATCAATCAATCAACCACTCTATGGATGAGAATTTTTCGTCAAAGTGTTCTGGGCTTCTACATGTGGGAATGATTTCATATTTAGTCTGAAGCTTTATGATGATGAGTTGAACGGTGTAAGCAATTTTCAGGTTTGCCGTGCCACTACTTCCTGTTTGCTGATACTTTAACTTTTTATTATACCACTCTATGGATGAAAATCTTTCGTCAAAGTTTTCTTGGCCTCTACATGTGGGAAGGATTTCATTTTTGGTCTAAAGCTTTATGATGATGAGTTGTACTGTGTAAGCATTTTTCAGGTTTGCCGTGCCACTACTTTTACTTTTTATTATACCTCTTTGTGGATGAAAATTTTTCGTCAAAGTTTTCTGGGCTCCTGCAACTGGAAATGATATGATATTTACTCTAAAGCTTCATGATGATGAGTTGTTTGGTGTAAGCTATTTTCAGGTTTGCCATACCACTACTTCCTATTTGCCGGCACCTGAATCGGTTTTCAGGGGCTTCGGCTACAGAACTGCCGGGCGCGTCCCCAGGTGGTGGAAAGGGGAATGCCCTGTCTATGCGGGGTAGTCAGGTCATAATACGGAAAGCCTGACCGCGAACCATTGTAGCCAAACTGTGTGGAGAAACGCTAAAGCTTTATGATGATGAATTGTACTGTGTAAGCATTTTTCAGGTTTGCCGTGCCACTACTTTTGCTTTTTATTATACCTCTTTGTGGATGAAAATTTTTCGTCAAAGTTTTCTGGGCTCCTGCAACTGGAAATGATGTGATATGATATTTAGTCTAAAGCTTCATGATGATGAGTTGTTTGGTGTAAGCTATTTTCAGGTTTGCCATGCCACTACTTCCTATTTGCCGATACTTTAACTTTTTATTATACCACTCTATGGATGAGAATTTTTCATCAAAGTTTTCTGGGCTTCTACACGTGGGAAAGATTTCATATTTGGTCTGAAGCTTTATGATGATGAGTTGTACCGTATAAGCAATTTTCAGGTTTGCTGTGCCTTTACTGTCTGTTTGCCGATACTTTAACTTTTTATTATACCACTCTATGGATGAAAATTTTTCGTCAAAGTTTTCTTGGCTTCTACAGGTGGGAATGATTTCATATTTCGTCTAAAGCTTCATGATGATGAGTTGTATCGTGTAAGCTAATTTCAGGTTTGCCATGCCACTACTTCCTGTTTGCTGAAATAACTTTTTATTGTACCACTCTATGGATGAAAATTTTTGTCAAAGTTTTCTTGGCCTCTACAACTGGGAATGATTTGATATTTGGTGTAAAGCTTCATGATGATGAGTTGTATCGTGTAAGCTATTTTCAGGTTTGCTGTGCCACTACATCCTATTTGCCGATACTTTTTATTTTAAAACATTTTCATTAAACAAATGTTGATAATTTGG
>MJUU01071894.1:159265-193179 GCA_002080025.1 Modiolus philippinarum
TCAAATTTTTAACAATAGGGTACCCCCTTTGTCCGGAGCAAATCTCCTACAGTATTTGAGACAGGAAGTTTTTATTTTGCAGATCAATTGCACATATCTTAAAGGTGTGCATGGTTCTTTGATTTTGATTTTTGATAATTTATGTCAAAAATATCAGTTGTTGAACTTAGTCATTTTTACATCAAATTTTTAACAATAGGGTACCCCTTTGTCTGGAGCAAATCTCCTACAGTATTTGAGACAGGAAGTTTTTATTTTGCAGATCAATTGTATATATCTCAAAGGTGTGCATGGTACTTTGATTTTGATTTTTGGTAATTAATGTCAAAAATATCAGTATTTTGACTTAGTCATTTTTACGTCAAATTTTTAACAATAGTATACCCCTTTGTCCAGAGCAAATCTCCTACAGTATTTGAGACAGGAAGTTTTTATTTTGCAGATCATTGTACCTGTATTAGACCTGTGCACAGTACTTTTATTTTCCTTTTTGATCACAATCCAACTTGCTGAACATTCAGAAATATAGGCTAGTTTGGTGGAAGGTTAAACATTGAAAATTAATGAAAATTACATTTCAAATATTCAGGGTCAACCCATGTGTCCATGTAATAGAAAACCCGGTTTGTTGTCACATTGACAGCTTTCCTCTTGTTAGAAAGTGAATTAAATGATTGTGTCTTAACAGAATTTCATTAAAATTGAACATTGCTGCATGCAGTGTGCAGATATATAAAAAGCTGTTGGAATTTTCATTCTGGTTCCTATTTTGATAAATTTCCTGAAAGTATTACAGACCAATAATTTTTAAAATTTTTGCATATAACTAATAAAATAAGGCAAGTTGATACCAAGCATAATTATGAACGTGTCAGAAATAAAAAACAGGGTTCCAACATTGGTAAATTTCCTGAAACTGCCGAAGACAGGCAATTTTTTTGAAATTCTTTTTAGCAACCATGATTTTTGATTAAATTTGAAATAAAACAAACAATTTAATGAAAAATTGAAAAAATGTTTGATTCCTATTTTGGTAAATTTCTGGAACTCTCTTAGACCAATTATTTTTTGGAATTCTATCTAGCAACCATACTTTTTTTAAAAAATGTTTTGATGAAAACAGGAATTTTCAATAATGGAATTGCAAAATTATTTGATTCCAATTTTGGTAAATTTCCTATCATTTTTTGGAATTCTGCCTAGCAACAATACCATTTTACCGGTAGATACCTTATGGTGATAACGGTCATTTTCAATACCTGAATTGCAGAAATATTTGATACCAATTTTGGTAAATTTCCCCAAACTCTTAAAGACCAATTATTTTTTTCAATACAGAAAATGTTAGTATTGTCCTAATTATAATGATACCTTACTGAGCAGGCCAGACACCAGGTTTCGAGGAACATTTACAAATTTTATCAGGAATGATGTCAAGTTTTATTCTGCAAACTAATATGCAGTCTGAAATGTTTCCAATATTTTATCAGTTTATTGCACATTTTATACATTCAAGTCTAATTTAATTGTCTGCCCCTAATATAGAGATTATGTTAGACAGGTTTTACTGTAGGGAATTTATAGTAGTTTATGTTAATTAATTAATAAGATGTTAAAAGTTTATACAGTGAATTCATTTCTGCTGGAACCAGTTAATGACTACGTGTAATTGAAATAATCAGTTTTAATTGACTTTTGTTGTACTAAGATATTTTTTGCTCCATTTTAAACTGATGTCCCAGATTTAAAGTTAAATGAAAATTTCATTGAATAGATAATGATCTGTTTCAAAATAGTGTTTCATATCCATTTAAAAAAATTAGTTGAAGTTCGATGGCTGGAACACCCAAGGGACCAATGAAAATAGTTTGAGCCAATGGGTTGTTTGAATATCGAGGTTGAACTATGTTAAAATTCGAACCAATGGACCACAAGAAAGGTTCCAAGCATCCATGGTGTTCAAGTTATTGCAGTTTCCAGCCATCGAAGTTCTACTGTGTAACTTTTTACATGGAACATAGACTAGCAAATATTTTTGAAGTGATTTCCATATTTAGGTTCCATAGGTATTTATTAATTTTCTATACATGTAGTGTCATTATCTAGTACCAAATAACTGAAAGAAATTCATTGTATACCTTTGCACTGTTTTTAATAGAATTCATTTATTAATAAGGACTTCTTTACACTTGAAGGCAGTAATCATATAACTTCATGCATAAATCTCATACCTAATATTTGTTTTTAACATACACATATGATGATGAAAAACTGACATAACATGTAATAGTAGATCTGGAGAGTTTAACCTTGATTAAGTTAGGAATGTCATACAGAGTTCAAATTCTAACCTTTCAAAAGATATATCTTTTTAAAATTTGGAGTTTTGTCTATATCTAACAATTGTTTTACTTACTCATTAATTTTTAGCTCACCAGGCTAAATTTAGAACAGATTATGCCCTCAGTTTGCATCCATCATCTTCAAGTCTATGTCCATCATCATAATTACAGTAAGAACAAGAATAGTTTTTATACCCCACTTACAAAGTTATGGAGGATATAAAGTTTTTGACTGGTCCGTGGGTCTTTCCACCATCATTAAGTGTGTGTATCATTTGTCCATATGTATCACCTCCTACAGTGTAAAATTAAGACCATGCACCAAGATGTGGGTGCCCTATTGTTTTCACTTTGTCTTTCTGTCTGTCTGTCTGTAGTCTGTCCATAAACATTTTTTGTCAAAGATTTCCTGGCTTGTATAAGTGGGAATGATTTGAAATTTGGTCTGAAGCTTGGAAATTATGACTTATATTGTTTAATGATTTTCAAGTTTGTTAGGTGTGCACTTCCTGTTTGCCGAGACTTTGATTTTATACTATGAAAGAAATTTTTGTCACAGACTTTTTGGCTTCTAGTGAAGGGAATGATTTGAAAATTTTAGTCAGAAGCTTGGAAAAGATGAGTTGTATTGTTTTAGCAATTTTCAACTTTGTCAGGCGTCCACTACCTGTTTGCCGATACTTTGATTTGTTTGACTATAAACAAAATTTTGTCACAGATTTCTAGGCTTCCACTGGAGGGAATGATTTGTAATTTGGTCTGAAGCTTGTTTAGAAATAGTGTCCCAAAATTTGTGTCCTAGATTCAAGATGGCTAGTGAGAAATATTTGTTCAAATGGAATCAAATGTGGTCTTGATCATTTTTGGACATCTCTCTTTGGAATTTATGTCTTACAAGTGCTTACTTCATGTAAAATAGCTGCATAGGTTAGATGTTCTTTTAAGAAAAGCATAATTAAAGATCTGAATTTATGAACAAATACTACTTAGCCAAAAGGATTTAGATATTTTCCTATGTTCCTCCATATGGTCTCTGTAAAAAATTTTTTTATTATAACGGAGTCGGTGAATTTTGGGACAGTTGAGTGATACTTGCTCTTTGTCAAAATCTTCCAGCTAACATCATTAGATATATATTGGATCTAGATTATGCCCTGCTGTTATGTAAAGAATGTCCTGATTATAATTGAAAATGTTACTGCATGGCTTGGAATAAGTCTGTTTTTGTAGCTGTTTTGTTTGAGATTTGCATGTTTGTCAAATTTTATATCACATATCCACAGCTTGATGCCAAAATCCAAAAACAACATGGCACCAAAACAAGTCTGAAAACCAAGAAGCCTTTATCATTTCATCCTAACATTCAACCACCGAAGTTCAAACAAGAGGAATCAAATTCTAATGTAAAATTTCAAAGTGTGAAGGAGAAAAAGGGAGATAATGGACCTGTTCATCAGATGCCACCACCAGGAGGCGTCATAATGGATTTATTTAAAAATGGTCAGATCAGTGGAAAGGGGAAAGAGAAGAAGGATTCAAATTTAAAACCTAATATAAATGGATTGCATCCAGCAGAAGTTAATCAACAGCAAAATATACCCCCACCAAATGTTGGTGTAAAAAGTGGAGAAAAGAAGTATGATAAAATGAAACCTGATGTGAATGAACTACATCCAGGGGAGGTTAATCAGCAACAAAATATACCTCCGCCAAATGTTGGTGTAAAAACTGAAAAACAACCAATGATTGGTGGAAATTTACAACAGCTGAATATTCCTCCTCCAAACAAAAAGTTGGAGTTACCTAAAATTAAGGACACATTAAAAAATGAGGGTGTAAAACAACCAGCTTTGCCTCAGATGTAAATGTAGTATGTGATCTTTTGTCATAGAGGTCATGAGGAGCAGGTTTGATCGAGATTTTAGATGTGTCATTGATTCATGATGTTGCCCTTTATTCAGGCATTTTTCTCTTTAAAAAAGTCATATCAAAGTCCCAACACTGGAAATACAGCTATAATATATCAAAATATTCTATTGCATTAATGGTAGATTTTACAAATTATCAGTAAATGCAATATGGTAGATTGATGCCTTCAAAATTCTAAATGCAACAAAATAATCATCTCACTCAAAGTTATACAGAGCCATCTTGAGGTCAAATAATGCAGTTTATAGGTCAAATAGTGCCATTTATAGGTCAAATAGTGCCATTTATAGGTCAAATAGTGCCATTTAGAGGTCAAATAAAGCTATTAAGATGTCAAATAGCACATCACCGAATTTTTTTTTGCTATATTTTTTTTTGAAAAATTATTCATTTTACTTTCAAATTAACAGAAATTTTGTGGCAATTCTAAATGCAGGACCTTATCAGAGTTGAAATTGCCTGCCTGATAACCCAAGGCAAGTGAATTTTTTAAATGTCTGCCTTATGTTTTCAAAACTTTTCACTAGCATTTATCAAATATACGTACATTTAAATGATGCCTTCAGGACATGATAGAATTTGGAGAGTTTCCACACCAACAATACATTTGAATTTAAATTGATTGTATAATTCCTGATTATAAATATCATTGCTGTCTTATTGATGTGAAGTTGTCGGCCATTCCTTACCAATTTTTCAATTCTTTTTAATACCATTTCAATATAATATTGTTAAAGTAGGGCTGCTCATAATTATTATGAAGTCTTGGTTTTCTTCCAGGTGAAATTTGTCAATTATTATAGAATGCATTAGTTATGTATGTCTTGAACTGGTTGTTATTTATTGAATAGCTGTACATAGTATATAATGCTTTAGAAATGGGAATATCTGATCACTATGTTTTGATATCATTTTAAACATCTGTGTTCGCTTCATTTGTATATGTATGTATGTATGTATTTGAGTATGTTTGTGTGTATATTGAGCTATTGAAAGTCTTCAAGTTTCAGTTTGTAAGAAAGTTACTAGATCCATTACATTGAGCATGTGTCAACTAGTATTGTTAGAATTAGAATGTGGTTATATCTATAATTATGCAAATATCATTTGGTTATGGATAATATTGTTTGTATGTAATGTGATATATTGTTATATAGGGAATACTGATATACTTAATTATTTTTTGTTTGTTTCTTTAATTATGTTGTCAATTTATCAATAAATTCCTTACAATGACAAAAAGGGCAATGGCATACATGTTCCATTGTTTCCTAGTAAAGTAAATTCATCCATCTATTTTCAGTATTAATATTTGTACTTAATTCTTTTATTATTACTCATTTTAGCATTTAGTAAATAGAAATTAACTTTATAAAAGAAATAGGTTTTCTTTTTATTTCTATGCTTGGGAGAAAACAAATGAATTAATCCTTTTGCATAAATTTTTTTTTGAGGCGATTAACAAATAACAATGCAGATTAGAATAAATTAAAGAAAGGAAAAGAAAACTTAAAAAATGCCTTGCGATATATTTGTTAAAGTCTGAAATTAAAATATATATATACTCCACCACAAGATCTGCTCATTAACATCATTATCCCCACCGCAACGCAATGCGGGGATATGGTAATGCCAGGCATCCGTCCGCCCGTGCGTCCAACCGTCCGTCCGCCCAACCGTCCGTCTGCCTTGTAAGCGCTCTAGCAATTTTATTTCTCATTGGATTTGAATAATATTTATACAGT
The DNA here is from genome assembly GCA_002080025.1 of Modiolus philippinarum. NCBI lineage: Eukaryota > Metazoa > Mollusca > Bivalvia > Mytilida > Modiolidae > Modiolus > Modiolus philippinarum. The sequence continues at coordinate 165,282 of MJUU01071894.1, forward strand.
AGCTTAAGTTCAAGGATGTCTCAAGCAAGTTCAAAGATGAGTCCTATTCAAATATTTTTGTATGAGTTATGCCCCTTTTTAACTTTGAAATTGACAAAATATCCTTGTAAGGGCTCTAGAAAATTTATTATACCCCCCGCAAACAAAGTTTGGGGGGGTAAATAGGAATCACCCTGTCTGTCTGTCTGTCCGTCCGTCTGTCCGTCCGTCTGTCCGTCTGTCCACGCTTCTCGTAAGCACAACTCCTCTTAAACCACTTGAAGGATTTTGATGAAACTTTACACAAAGGAAGGACACTTTATGGAGATGTGCATGAAGGAATATGATTATTGTCCAAAACAAGGAAGGGGAGATAATTTGACTTTGACTTTTCGTTGATTCCCTATTTATGGGTAACCTCGTAAGCGCAAAACCACTTGAAGGAATTTAATGAAACTTTACACAAAGTAAGAACAAGGAGATGTGCATGAAGGAATATAATTATTGTCCGAAACCAGGAAGGGGAGATAATTGGACTTTGACTTTTCGTTAATTCTATATATATGGTTACCTTGTAAGCGCAACTCCTCTTAAACCACTTCAAGGATTTTGATGAAACTTTACACAAAGGAAGGACACTATATGGAGATGTGCATGAAGGAATATAATTATTGTCTGAAACCAGGAAGGGGAGATAATCTGACTGACTTTTTGTTGATTCCCCATGTATGGGTTACCTTGTAAGCGCAACTCTCTTAAATCACTTGAAGGAATTTAATGAAACTTTACACAAAGTAAGAACACTATATGGAGATGTGCATGAAGGAATATAATTATTGTCCGAAACCAGGAAGGGGAGATAATTTGACTTTGACTTTTCGTTAATTCCCTATATATGGTTACCTTGTAAGCGCAACTCCTCTTAAACCACTTCAAGGATTTTGATGAAACTTTACACAAAGGAAGCACACTATATTGAGATGTGCATGAAGGAATATAATTATTGTCTGAAACCAGGAAGGGGAGATAATCTGACTTTGACTTTTTGTTGATTCCGCATGTATGGGTTACCTTGTAAGCTCAACTCCTCTTAAACCACTGGGAGGAATTTACACAAAGTAAGAACACTATATGGAGATGTGCATGAAGGAATATAATTATTGTCTGAAACCAGGAAGGGGAGATAATCTGCCTTTGACTTTTTGTTGATTCCCCATGTATGGGTTACCTTGTAAGCGCAACTCTCTTAAACCACTTGAAGGAATTTAATGAAACTTTACACAAAGTAAGGACACTATATGGAGATGTGCATGAAGGAATATAATTATTGTCTGAAACCAGGAAGGGGAGATAATCTGACTTTGACTTTTTGTTGATTCCGCATGTATGGGTTACCTTGTAAGCTCAACTCCTCTTAAACCATTGGGAGGAATTTACACAAAGTAAGAACACTATATGGAGATGTGCATGAAGGAATATAATTATTGTCAGAAACCAGGAAGGGGAGATAATTCGACTTTGAGTTTTCATTGGTTCCCTATGTATGGGTTACCTCATATGCACAACTCCTCTTAATCCACTTGAAGGATTTTGATGAAGCTTTATACAAAGGAAGAACACTATATGTAGATGTGTAAAATGTCAAATAGGCTGAAAAAAGGTGAATTTTATATTTGTCTGATTTAGACAGAGTGTTTTCATTGGAACCCTTGGGAAAAGTTTTTTCTTGAAGATAATATCATTGTGTGCATACTTGTATTGTGTCCATACTTGCACCGTGTCCACACCTGTTTTGTGTCCACACCAACTTAATTTTGCACTTACCATATCGATTCAGGGTTCAATGAGCGGGGGGTATCTTTGGCTGCCATTCGGCGACAGTTCTTGTTTCTTATTGGATTTGGAAAATATTTACACAGTAGCTTTAGTTTTAGAATGCCTCAAGCGAGTTTAAAGATGAGCCCTGTTCAAGTATTTTTGTTGGAGTTATGCCCCTTTTTAACTTTGAAAATTGACAAAATATCCTTGTAAGCGCTCTAGAAAATTTATTTCTCATTGGATTTGGATGATATTTACACAATAGCTTAAGTTTTAAAATGCCTCAAGCGAGTTCAAAGATGAGCCCTGTTTGAGTATTTTTGTAGGAGTTATGCCCCTTTTTAACTTTGAAAATTGACGAAATATCCTTGTAAGCGCTCTAGAAAATTATTTCTCATTGGATTTGGATAATATTTACACAGTTACTTAACATCTAGGATGCCTCAAGTGAGTTTGAAGATGAGTCCTGGTTGAATATTTTTGGAGGAGTTATGCCCCTATTTAACTTTGAAAATTGACAAAATATACTTGTAACGGTTTTAGCAAATTTGTTTCTCATTGGATTGGGATAATATTTATACAGTAGATTTAGCTGAAGAATACCTCAAGTGAGTTTGAAGATGAGTCCTGGTCAAAAATTTTTGTAGGAGTTATGCCCCTTCTTAACTTTTAAATTTACCACAAATATGTGGGGTTTTAAATTGCTTGAACGAGGGGGATATATGGCTACGCGTAGCCCTTGTTTATCAACTAGAAATCGTTAGATTTTTTAGATTTAAAATGCCATGCATGCCGAGTTAAAATATTTTAATTTAACTATCGAGAGTGGCTAAAATATGGTAATAATTGGGATAATGGGGTAGTCTAAACATTAAGAATTGTATTCGGAATAGATTTGGCGGGAAATAGCACAGGGATTTATGCAACATATTTTGAATATGAAAATTTATCTTACCAGTCAGAACCAGTTTAAACTTCAAATATCATTAGAGAATGTGTTTTATTTCATCTGTGTTACATTCAAGAAATTTACCATAATTCCTAGAATTCATTTAATCACTTTTTCACAATTTTTAGATGAAAAGAAATGGACTTTTATAAAATTTTATGCAAAACTTTGTGAGTTTTCAATGCAGCTGAGGAAAAATCTTGTTTTTCTGATATGGATTTTTGTTTTTTAAATAAATATCAAGGTATATGGGCATATTTTACATGAGGGCATTTCCATCTTGCTGTTGTGAAATCCACCAGAGTTTTAACAATAATTCACGAATAATACATATATTTTTTGTACATTGTAATTACACCTTATGTAAGTAAGCTGCATTTTGATTGGTAATAGCCTTGGTATTTTTATACCCCCGCAAACAAAGTTTGGGGGGGTATATAGGAATCACCCTGTCTGTCTGTCTGTCTGTCCGTCTGTCCACACTTCTCGTAAGCGCAACTCCTCTTAAACCACTTGAAGGATTTTGATGAAACTTTACATAAAGGAAGGACACTATATGGAGATATGCATGATGGAATATAATTATTGTTCGAAACCAGGAAGGGGAGATAATTTGACTTTGACTTTTCGTTGATTCCCTATTTATGAGTTACCTTGTAAGCGCAACTCCTCTTAAACCACATGAAGGATTTTGATGAAACTTTACACAAAGGAAGGACACCATATGGAGATGTGCATGAAGGAATATAATTATTGTCCGAAACTAGGAAGGGGAGATAATTTGACTTTGACTTTTCGTTGATTCCCTATGTATGGGTAACCTCGTAAGCACAACTCCTCTTAAATCACTCAATGAATTTTTATGAAACTTGACACAAAGGAAGAACACTGTATGTAGTATTGTTTGAAATCAGGAAGGGTAGATAATTTGACTTTGACTTTCGTTGATTATCCTGCAATTATCTTTTTTTTCCAAGAAAAAATGTTAAGCATAGATATTGTGAAGTCAGACTGTTGGAGAGACACACTTTTGTCATTGTAATCTGCTTGAAAAGTTGTTTTTAAAGTGTTGTAATGAAATTTCTCTAATGCTTATGACTTTTTGTAAAATGTCAAATAGGCTAAAAAATGGTGAATTTCATATTTGTTCGATTTAGACAGTATTTTCATTGGAATCCTTGTGAAAAGTTGTTTCTTGAGGGTAATATCATTGTGTCCATACTTGTATTGTGTCCACACTCGTACTGTGTCCACACCTGTACTGTGTTCACACCAACTTAAATTTGCACTTATCATATTGATCCAGGGTTCAATGAGTGGGGGTATATTTGGCTGCCATTCGGCGACAGCTCTTGTTTTTTTTTTTTTTGGCAAATACCCCTTCACTGAGACGCTTGTTGTGGTAACTGTCCGGAGTCATCTATGTTTTTTAATGACACAGACATTTGATGTAATTAAACAGATATATCATGAATGGGTGTTTGCCAAAAATAGAAGTCTTGTGTCTAAATTTCCATCTCTCTCAGGCTCTGGGAAATTTTAGTGCCCTGTGCCTTGTATTTTTGGCAAATACCCCTCCTTGTCTTGGTACATCTGTTAAATATATTCACATACGACTAAGCAATTATTTTTGTTTTTTTGTAAATATATGAACAAAAATGAAATGAAAATTTAGTAGTACTGATAATTGAAAATTTAACCAGTTGACTCCCTTTATTGAAGGTAAAGTTAATTTCTATTTACCTCGTTTTAATATACTGTTATATGTGTGTGCCTGCTATTCATAGAGTATATATTTTATGATGCATACTGTTGTAAAAATAGTAATTAAAATGGTCGTAAAAAGTAATTTTATGTTAGTTTATTCAGAGTGTTGAATGGCTTGTATGGGAGGAAATTATTTTACATTCCATTATTCCAGTGTAACTTCATGACCAAAGTGAACATGTTCACAACCGTTTTAAGGAGGTAGTTGTAGGGTATGGGAAATAACTCTTTAATTACTCTGATACAATTAAACAAATTAATGTAAAGCAATCTTTTGTTTGGTAGAAGCAAAACTTGCGAGTAAATTAACTTAAGGTGGTACTGGGGTTTAAAAATTTCAGATAGAATTTCCAGATATTTTCATGAATTGTACTATTATGTTAGAGCATACAAAAATAAAATAAAAATTTGGGGTCACTGGCCATATAATATGAAATCTGTCATGTAAAAATTAGCTGGTTTGGTTGAAAAATATGGAAAATTAGTGAGTTTTAACAAAATTTTTTGATTTATTTTAGTTACGTCAGATAGAATTTGGTAAATATTTAGCTAATATACTTGCCTAGGATTTGCAAGAAAAAAATTTTGGGGTCACCAAGCTTATTTTTGAATAAATGGCGAAAAACAAATTATCTCCCCTTAATAGAACAGGGTTTGCTGAAAAGGTACAATATTCTGCATTGTTACCCAATAAAATGGCAAATTTTATCAAATTTTACTCTTATAAGACATGGAAAATCATTTTGCCATAATTTTTATAGTGAATTTCAATTTTTCTCAGATGCGCAAGAATGATGCGCAATTTTAAACTCCTGTACCACCTTAAGCATTATAAGCATATCTCAAAATAATGGAAAAACATGAAATCAGATGTTTTTTCAAGGGAGATAATTCTTCTTTAAGTCATTTTCAATGTGAGATAATATACACTGTAGAATTTAAATTCCACTTCAATCTTAAGTTGGTGAAAATTTATATAACTTTGTAATATCTGGTAATCATTATCAAAAATGTTGAATAAGAGCACATTTCTAACACAAATTAGTTTCTGATTAGAGCAAAAGATTGGAACTAACAGGGAATCTTTTTTGGTGCTCTGAACAGGAAACGGCATGACCAACATTTTTGAAAATTGCTTAAAGTATGTATGAACCTTTACATATGGAATGTGCTGTAAATTTTTATGCCCCCGCCGCTAGGCCTTTGGGGGCATTAAGGTTTACCCTGATCCGTACGTCCGTCCGTACGTCCGTCTTTTTGGTTTCCTGATGATAACTTGAGTATCCTGCATCGGATCAAAACCAATCTTGGTTACATGCTTACTTATCACCCAAGACAGAACCCTATGGATTCTCAGGTTGTTGACCCCAAGGTCAAGGTCGATAGGGTTCTGTCTTCAGTGATAAGGACAGAACCCTATCGATTTACGGGTTGGTACCCTCAAGGTCAAGGTCACAGTTGCTGAAAATAGACTAAAATTTCAATAAAATTTTGGTTTCCGGATGATAACTTGAGTATACTACATTGGATCAAAACCAAACTTAGTCACATGCTTGCTTATCACCCAAGAAAGAACCCTATCGATTTCCGGGTTGGTACCCCCAAGGTTAAGGTCATAGTTGCTAAAATAGACTAAAATTTCAATAAAATTTTGGTTTCCAGATGTTAACTTGAGTATACTACATTGGATCAAAACCAAACTTAGTCACATGCTTGCTTATCACCCAAGACAGAACCCTATCGATTTCCGTGTTGGTACCCCCAAGGTCAAGGTCACAGTTGCTAAAATAGACTAAAATTTCAATAAAATTTTGGTTTCCGGATGATAACTTGAGTATACTACATCGAATCAAAACCAAACTTGGTCACATGCTTGCTTATCACCCAAGACAGAACCCTATTGATTTCTGGGTTGGTACCTCCAAGGTCAAGGTCACAGTTGCTAAAAATAGACTAAAATTTCAGTAAAATTTTGGTTTCCGGATGATAACTTGAGTATACTACAGCGGATCAAAACCAAAGTTGGTCACATGCTTACTTATCGCCAAAGACAGAACCCTATAGATTTCCGTGTTGGTACCCCAAGGTCAAGGTCACAGTAGCTAAAAATAGACTATAATTTCAATAAAATTTTAGTTTCCGGATGATAACTTGAGTATACTACATAGGATCAAAACCAGACTTGGTCATGTGCTTGGTTATCACCCAATACAAAAGCCTATTGATTTTCCGGGATGGTACCGCCAAGGTCAAGGTCACAGTTGCTAAAAATAGATTAGTATTACATATAAGACTGTTTCTCAGATTATTTGTTGGAACTACACATTACATCAAACCAAACCAGTTCCAGTGTCTGTTTATCACAGGAGAAAGATCCTTTTTTATAATCATTTGATATATAAATTATACATAGTTATGCCTTTAATGATTTAAGGGTTTCGATTGCAAGGAGGTGGGGGCATCCATGTCCCATGGACACATTCTTCCATTTTTTTTTAAAAACAAAGTTAGTGGAAATTTTTAGGCCAACCCAGTTCATGATTTCTTGGCATGAACTTAGGAAATAAAAAAAGCAATGCCTATTACTCTCATCTTGTTAAAAACAGGCTTTTTATGTAATCTTTAAAACAATTTATTTTAGGTAACATTTACATGAATTTTCTTGACTACATGTATGAAATCACCACAGTGACATGGATGGACTAAGTCCAATTTTAATCTGTTCTTTAAACATAGGAGTGAATGTGCTGAGACAACTGGTTACATGTCTTGCAAAACAATATAATAAATTTGTTGTACAGCAACCTGAAGTGGTATGCAATGAAATTATTTTCTTTGCTTCTTTTTAGGGTGAGGTAGCAAAAAGTTTGAATTGTGGTGTAGGTTTATTTTCACTTTTGAAGGTCATATGGTAAATCTCTTTGGTTTGGATTATTTTTTATGTTTATGCCAAGTTAATACCAGACCTCTCATTGGATCAGTTCAGCTTGGTTTTATGTGCCAGCATATGAGGTTACAGTCTAAAGAAAGATATGTCACAACATCATTCCAATTCAGATCCAATCTATTTCTTTATTTTGAAAGCAGCAAATACAACATTTTAACTGTTTAGTTGACCCACATGGGAATTTAACATATAATGTCCTACTAGTGTTAAGCATACTTTCTTTAACACTAGAGCTGGTGGTTTTATGACTTTTGTTGTCTTGTTAGGGCCCATCTCTCTTATTATACCCCCCGCAAACAAAGTTTGGGGGTATATAGGAATCACCCTGTCTGTCTGTCTGTCTGTCTGTCCGTCCGTCTGTCCGTCTGTCCACACTTCTTGTTAGCACAACTACTCTTAAAGCACTTGAAGGATTTTGATGAAACTTTACACAAAGGAAGGACACTATATGGAGATGTGCATGAAGGAATATAATTATTGTCCGAAACCAGGAAGGGGAGATAATTTGACTTTGACTTTTTGTTGATTCCCTATGTATAGGTTTCTCGTAAATGCAACTCCTCTTGAACCACTTGAAGGATTTTGATGAAACTTTACACAAAGGAAAATAATTATATATCTTGAACCAGGAAGGGGCGAAAATTTGACTTGGACTTTCGTTGATTTCTTCTGCAATGATTTTTTTGGACTTGGACATTTATCAAAGAAATAATTCAAAGCATAGATATTGTAAAAACTGTGGGAGAAAAACACCTTTTTTCATTGTAATTCTCTTGAAAGGTTGTTTTCAAATTGTTGTAATAAAATTTCTTTAACACTTATGTTTTTCTTATTAAACGTCAAAGAGGCGAAAGAAGGGTGAATTTTATATTTGTCTGATTTGACAGAGTATTTTCATTGGAATCTTTGTGAAATGTGTCCACACCTGTATTGTGTCCAAACCCACTTAAATTTGCACTTACCATATCGACTCAGGGTTCAATGAGCGGGGGGTATATTTGGCTGCCATTCGGCAACAGCTCTTGTTGTTTCTAAGGTATTAGTGAAATCTCTTAATTCTGGATGGGTCCATTGACTGTTATGGAACTAAGTATACCAGTAATCTTTGATGGGTATTTGGTGCATAATCTAGGGTACTGAAGAAAGGGCCCCATTTCTCCAATATTTTCTACAACTTTTCAGAGTTGTGTCATAAGCAGATTATGAATAAGTTTTTGTGGAAGTATCAGCCATTTTCCACTTGTCTGTCTACATTCAATGTCATATAACTTATTTCATCCATCCAGCTCTAGTATAAAAGATATATTCCAATTTCTTATTTTGCTGTTTTATACCTTTGTTATATCTCCACCTTATGGACCAGAGGAAGTTTTTTGTAATAAGTTAAGATGTAAATATAAAGAGATAAAAAAAATTACATAGAAACCATGAAACGTTTTGCAAACTGGACCTTGAAAATGGTTGGCAATTTGTGAGGGACTTCCATTTAAGAGGGGTGGGAGAACACTGTGTGTCATTGGAATCAATCGATATTCCATTAAGAGCATGTAAACAAGATTTCATAACTTAAGCATACAAAGACACATTTGTCTCTTCTGCATGTGACTTACTCACAAAACTTCACTTATTTCTCTTTTTAATCTTCAAAAACTGACTTGGAATGAAGCTATGCAAACATTGATTCAAGTATTTAGGATTAGAGGCTTAAGGGGGTTTGTACTCAATTTGAAAATAAATAGGATTTCAAATAAACATGATTTTTTGTTAGAAAATTCAAAAAGAAGTAATTTAAGTGAAAAAATTGATAGGTTGATGACCTCGTTTTTGAGATTTAAGTGATTGAAAATTTGGCATGAAACTGAACTCCTCTGATTTTTCATAGGATTAACATTAACAAGGTTTGACCAAGAATGAATGTGACAGAATAAATAGAATTCAATGAAATTTTTACAGAATGCTCATTAAGTTGTATAAAATGAAATTATGGAAAAAAATAAGGGGGTCAATGGGCAAAAAATTATAATGCTTTTAAATGGATAAACCCCGAGGATTCCGAAAATCTGACAGAAATCCCAAAACATGAGGAGCGAACCTCCTTAAATGTGAATTGAGCTGGATATGTTTTCCTAATTAATTATCCTCAATCATGTAACATTTTGTAACAAACGGCTTTACGTCAGACTGTGGTATTGTTTCTGTAATCATCAAGGTATAATGGTTACTTATCGTTATTAGATTTGCTAGTATAGTATGGGGTTGAAGTTATTGCATGAATATTCAACAATATTCCTTGTATAGAAAGGCTTCAGTACTGTTGAAAACATGTTTGGTATTGATAATGTTTTAGGAAGGGAAGTATATGTATATGTTTCTGTACTGTTAGACATGCTTGTATCCATATTGCTTACCTACTATCTATGATTTTCTTTAAATATTTATGTTGCTTTCTTCCTGTGGTTTGTACATGTATATGCATGATATATATTTAGCTACCATACAATGTAAGATTTATGTATATATACTAACAAACTACTTGTGCACCTTTACAAGCTTAGCTTAGCACTTGTATTCAGATCTCTATAGTACACATGTTTACAGGCACACACTTTGCACTGGTGTTTGGTTCCAGCTTTAATATGAATTGTATGATTTGCATTAAATACATTTTTATGTAGTATTATGTGTGCAGAGAGTGTGTATTCCTTTATACCATCAAGGTACCATGTCAAAACATTAAAAGGAAATTCAAAATCAATCAGGCTTTCTGTTTCATGAAAACTGTGGCTTGTTTTGATTGTATCTTATACAATATTACAAATAGATGAATAAAAAAAAGTATGAATGTGGTCAACATGATATTTGCACACAATGCTAAAGGGAATATTACGTTTTGTTTAGAATCACGTGAGACTGTTTTGACCAATGTGAATGAGAATTCTATATCAATAAACTCAGTATAAGTCTTTGTTGCATAAATATATATAGTTAAATTATATACATAAAGAAGAAAGTTCTTTGCTCAAAGACTGAATGATATACAATCATACATTTTTTGCAAGATTTTAAATATATCACTTTTATGAAAACAGAGGCATTTCTGTAAATATTTTATTGTTCTGGATTTGTTAAGATTTAGATGCTGTATTCAATTTGATGTTTTCTACAAATCTTTGGTTGCACAGAACCAATATAAATTAAAACAAAACTTTGTTTATGATTTTACAGGCAGCTCAATGGGACAAAGACTTAGCCAAGTTTAAAGAAGCTCAACAAAATGAAGATCAAAAGGAAGATCATGATAACAGAATACAGAACCAGGGACCAGTAGGTTTACAGGTCCAGGAACCAGTCATACCTAACAAGCAGGTGGAATGGAAGGATGATCAGAATCAAAAGTTAGATAACAATCCTAATATTGATGCTCAGGTAGGTATAGCCTTAGCTACTTGATCAACACTTCAGTCACATAGGCTCGGCCTTAGTCAATTGTTCAATACTTAACTCAGGTAGGCTCAGCCTTAGTCAGTTGTTCAATACGAAAAAGAAAGGAAATGGGGTAATGGTCAAGGAGACAACATCCCATATCCAGGTTAAAACGACCAAAAACAAAACATCTAGGGGTCACCATATGGTCTTCAATGAATACTTAACTCAGGTAGGCTCAGTCTTAGTCAGTTGCTTAACTTAAGTCGGTAAGATTAGCCTTTGTCTCTTGTTCAATACTAAAAACAGGTAAGCCCAACCATAGTCATGTATTCAAAACTGAAGTCTGCAAGGATCATCTGTAGTCACATGTCTTCACTTCTTTGGTCAGGTAGGTTAAAGCCATTCTAAATTGTTCAATGCTAAGGTTAGGTAGGCTGAGTCTTTGTCATTTCGTTAGTACTATGGTCACCTAGGCTTGCTCTTAGTCAGATGCTCAATACTTGAGCCAGGTTTAGTATCCTTAGTCAATTGCTCAATACATAAATCAGGTAGATTCAGCCTTAACCAGTTGCCCAATATTTAAGTCAGGTAGGCTCTGTCTTAGTCAAAATACAAAAAATACCAAAGTTGCATAATAATTGCACAATACTAAGTCAATGTATTCCTAGCCATAACATTCTAATAAAACTTCATATATTAGTATCAGTAGTTTTGAATGGATTACGACAACTTTTGATAATGAACAGTGGATGCATTGAGGTATGTCAACCCTAATGTTTATGATGATATGTCAGATTGTTTAAATTCTCTGACTTATTTACCAGACATTCTACATATTTAATTTTGAACCTCTGTTAACAGAACAGAACATCAGTCTAATCTTAAATCTTACATAACAAAAGGGTTGTATTTGTCATAAAATAAAAAGTTTCATAGAAATAATCAGTAAACATGAAATTGGAAGATCAAAAATAAATTATTTTGAACTTGGCATTTACAGGAAGATAATGCTGAAGAAGTAAATGATGAAGGAAAGGATGACAAAGAAGACAAAGATGATGACTTAGGAAAAGATGATCAGGGTCAAGTAGGAGGTATCAATTTCTATTTTTCATGGGTGTTCTATTACTGTTCCATGTCATATGGCTTCAATGACTTTATTGCCAAAGACTTATCATTTGCAATGTATCTGTTGTAACTTTTCTATTTGTCATGTGACTGCTGATATTATACAGCCTAACCTACTGAGTAAGTGGTATATTGGAATATACCCTCCGTCCGATATTTTTTGTTACAAAATTCTCTGTTCTGGCTGAAGGTTTTTTTTTTTAATGCCCCGCCCACAAAAGAGGAAGGGGCATATAGTGTCGCCCTTGTCTGTCCTTCCATCCGTCCGTACGTCTGGTTAAGTTTTGCGTTTACGCACATTTCACAGAAATTGAAAACATGTAGAACAATAATAGTAGGCCAGCAGGTATATATTTTATAGTACTATAGAGTTCACTAGGTAGTTTGACTCTTTGACCTACATTTCATGCTTGAGTGACTCTGGTAAAGTTTTGTGTTTAAGTCCATTTCTCAATTATTACACATTATAGGACAATGATGTATCATCAAATTAATTGCCTTGATGAGTACTACCCAAATCATTGCACTAGCAGATATGTTATGATCTTGTTTGGCCATTTTGATCTGATCACGATTTTAACAGGCTTAACACATTTTGATAAGACTATATAAGAGATTCAGTCGTATTTCAAGATAATTGCCTTCAAGGACGATTAAGACGTGGTCAGTCTATCAAGATCAAACAAGATAACTGCATTCAAGGACGATCAAGATATGTTAAGTTTGTCCAGATCAAACAAGATCAAATCAGGATCTTGTTTAATCTTAACAAACTTAATTCGTCCTCATTTTCCCTGAACACAATTAACACGTCAATCTTGTATAATCTTGAATTCTCTCAACACGTCTTGATCGTCCTTGAAATCAATTTACTTGAAAACCAACTTAAAATCTAACACTGTATTAACAAAATTGTGTTAAGCCTGTCAAGATCGTGATAAGATCAAAATGGCCAAACAAGATCAAAACATATCTGCTAGTGTTGACAGTTAGGTGGCTTTGACCTACATTTTTAGCTTCAGTCACTTTGGCTAAGTTTTGTGTTTAAGTCCATTTCTCAACAACTACACATTATAGGACAATGATGTATCATCAAATTAATTGCCATGATGAGCACTACCCTAATCATTGACAATTAGGTGGATTTGACCTATATTTTACGCTTCAGTGACTTTGGTTGAGTTTTGCGTTAAAGTCCATTTCTCAACAACTACACATTTTAGGACAATGATGTTTCATCAAATTAATTGCCTTGAAGAGTACTACCCAAATCATTGACAATTAGGTGACTTTGACCTACATTTTATGCTTCAGTGACTTTGGTTGAGTTTTGTGTTTAAGTCTATTTCTCAACTACTATGTATTGTAGCATCATGATATTTCACTGTAACATTCATCTAAAAGAGATCTGCCCATTTCACCAACAATTGGGTGACCATGACGTACATTTAATGGTTGGATGACTTCGGTAAAATTTTGCATTTCATTACAATTCTGTGACAGGGAACTAATTTTATGAATGACACATTCTCTAGTTTAATTTTGGAGGAAGTTTTCTTGTAAGGAGTTTTGGCCTGTAAAGTGTTTTTTGTTGCTCCAAGATATCATCTTCCTGTTTGATGGGACTTTGAAAACTTGGCACAAGTGGAGGTTTGCTTGTGACCACCTTTTCTATTATCTTTGTTATTTGACTGCTATTGCTCTTTGATTTAATGTAACAATAATTAAACATGATCTTTATCAACCTTGCAAATGTTCTGGAAATATGGTATTGTAGAAGAATCCATTGTGCCTTCAAAATGATGAACAACAAAAGATATAAAGAATCTATCCTTTCAAGTCATTGATTATCATAGTTCTACTGTCGAAAGGGTTAAACTTTAAAAAATCGAGATTTGGTGAGAACTTTTATGTTTAACCCTTGAGACAGTAGAACTATGATAATCAACGACTTGCAAATGATAGATTTTATTTCTCTAATTCTAAAATTAATGAGATTTTCATGTGTTATAGTTTCTTCCCTGTCATGGGCCTCTACAATCAATACTGCGACATCACTGGATATGAAATTTACAATGCATGGAAATCAACAAAAGCAAATCGATCATATGTGATTCGAGATAAATAAACAATGTATGCTTTGAGTAAATACTTTTTACATTGATTTATACTGGAAATAAATATATTTAAGGTATATTTTGCTATTTGAAGAAAAGTTTGTGACCTTTTCAAAATCCAATGAAATCGTGATATCAAGTAACCCACACGTTGGAGAACACTTTGATCTCCCATGCTTTGAAATTGACGAGAACAGCATAAGAATTAGGGAAGTTTTGCTCCATTGCAATATTTTCTACTCTGTATATGTGCATCTTATTTATTATTTCACACATGAAAATATATATTCGTCTTATTAGTAATGTTTGAATGTGTATTTGCAGATGCCCGAAAACCAAAAGAATATTACGATGATGATGGAGAAGTAAATGATCCAAATCATATAAAGAAGAAAGACTTTAAAAGATGAGAGTGTACTAGGAGGTATTCATTTTATACTAAATATCGGAATTCTTGTAAGATATGACATTCAAGTTTTTATGCCTCCTGGATGGTCCTAATTTGTTGAGATGATATTAATTGCAGTACAGAAGTGGTCGTTTTAGTGTAAACAATACTTTATTTCAAAACAAGAGGCTCTCAAGAGCTTGCATCGCTCACCTGGGTCCTGCAGCACTATAATTCCCAATTGATGGTCCATCTTTGGTGGTGTGTGTATATAAAAATCAGAAACTTTTTATAAAATTTAATTAAAATTGTTCAAGCAGTTTCAGAGAAGATTTTTGAATGCAGTTTCCAAAGTTAAGGGACTAAGTTAATCTACGTTNNNNAGAGGGTCACATAAGGACTATCATATCAAAATTCTACTGAAATTGTTCAAGCAGTCTCAGAGGAGAAGATCTTTTTATGCATTTCCCACTGGGTCCAATGTTAAACTAAGTTTTGCTACTGGTGGCCATGTCGGAAGACGGATCAGCACCAAAGTAACAAGCTTGGTCAAATCAAAATCTCACAAGTTTCATTTATGCAATGTTTAAATTGAATCCATTCAATGGTTTTCCATGATATCTTTGTATGCATTTCCCCTTAGTATCCAATTCATCCATGTTGGATGATGGATCAGCACTGAAGTAACAACACTTGGTCAGCTTCTCATAAGCAAAGTTTGGATTATATTTATTAAGCAGTTCTCTAGAAGATCTTTTGTTAAATTAAGTTCACAACTAGTGACACTTGGTCAGCACCTGACAGGCATCATTCATGTCATGTTTGATTTAAATCCATTCAGCAGTTCTCTAGAAGATCTTTGTGTGCATTTCCCATAGGGTCCAATGCTGTCGGTCATGTAAGATGACAGATTGGCACCAAAGTAATAACACTTGGTCAGCACCTAATAAACATCATTTATGCAAAGTTTGGTTCAAATCTATTCAGTGGTTCTTAAATAGAAGTTCTTTGTATGCATTTTCCCATAGAGTCCAATGTTAAAATTAAGATCCCCGCTGGCGGCCATGTTGGATGATGGATCAGCACCAAAGTAATAACACTTAGTCAGCACCTCATAAGCATCATTCATGCCAAGTTTGGTTCAAATCCATTCAGTGGTTATCAAGAAGTTCTTTGTATGAATTTTCTTATTATGTAAAATGGTGAACTAAGTTCCCCGCTGGCAGCCATCTTGGCAGCAGTCGGAAAACTTGAATGTGTTCAATAAAATATAGTCCTTAACATGCTGAACATTTTTGCAATTTAAACTTGACCTCTATCTCAAAGCGTTTTTGAAATATAGGACAAAAAGTAAAAAAATCACGAAAAATTTGACCCAATAAAGGGCTACAACTCATATATATAGGCACTTGGATTTTTTTCAAAATATCCATGTGGGTAGATCTTAACATGCTGAACATTTTTGCAGTTTATACTTAACCTCTATCTGTTATAGTTTTTTTAATAAAAAATTAAAAACATCAAAATTTTGAAAATTTTACTGAAAAAGGGCAATTACTCTTAGACGGGTCATCAGATTTTCTTCAAAATTTCAGCATGGGTAGATCTTCTCATGCTGATCATTTTTTCACATGTCTTTGTATCTGTAACGGTTTTTGAGTTATTTGTCAAAAACTGTAATTTACCCCTATGTTCTATTTTTTGTAACGGCAGCCATGTTGTTAGACCTAAGACATACAAAATAACATACCCTAGTGATGACTCAATTAAAGTTTTGTTCAATTTGACCCAGTGGTTTCAGAGGATAGGATTTTTGAAAGTGAGCTAACGATGGACGGACGGACGATGGATGCCAAGTGATGGCAATAGCTCACCCTGGCATAACCAGGTGAGCTAAAAAGACATATACATATATTATAAAATATAATAATTAATTTCAAAACTATGACTTAAAACCACAGAATAAAAACACTAGACCATTCCTTTAACGTATTTCTAGGGAATCAGTTTGCATAAGAAAAATTACTGCAAAATGAATACCCCTGCTGCCCAAGTGTAACACATTTCTTTAAACAATTGTGTATCCAAACAGGTGTGAAAATCACTAAGTGCAAGGACCACAGACCTGAAAAAAAGCTTAGTGGTTATAAGTTACAAAATGTTATTAAACAGCTCCATACAAAGTTTGAAATCTTTCTGACTTATTCAACCCAACAAATTTGTCACAAAAAATTCTCGTTAACATTTGGTCATAGTTAAACTTCAAAGTATGAGCAAAGAATTGGTAATATGTCTGACCTTAAAGTAGTTTACACATCTTTATAAAACTTTTAACAAAATATAAAATCATTGCTACTTACTTTATCCAAGGAAACTGTCCAAAATTTCTCATTCATATGTATTTATAGTTATATATCCTGCAAACAAAGTCTGGGGTATATAGGAATCGGCCCGATCTGTCACTCCGTCTGTCTGTCTGTCTATGTACCTTGTAAAAGCATGTTCGCCTAAAATGCTTCTTGGATTTTGATGGAATGTTACAGTGGTAGTATGCCACCTGGAGATGTGCATGATATTATGTGGTTGCTGCTGAAAATTGTTAAGGGGAGATAATTTATCTTTGAATATTTTCTGGAAAAAAGGGGGAACGAACCTTGTTAGCACATGTCCTCTTAAACTTAGCTTTTGATGAAATGTTACACAGTTAAAGATGTGCATAAAGCTATATGATTTCTGTTTGAAATTTTGAAGGGGAGATAATTCAACTTTGTATATTTTCTGCTAAAAGATTGAAGTATTTCATTGTGTCCATTCTTGTATCATGTCCACCTTATGCTGTGTCCACACACACTTAAATTTGCACTTGCCATATTGATTAAGGGTTCAACTTGCCATATTGATGAAGGGTTCAATAAGGGTTCAATGCTGCCATTCAGGACAGCTCTAGTTAAACATAAAGAAATGGCAAACAGGGAGTGCAAGCACAACAGACCTGTAAATGGCTTAAACATTACAACTCATTAATATAAAGACAAGATTTGAAATCATTCCAACTAATAGAAGCTAAGCATACTTTGATTAAAATTTCTCATTCATTGTGGGTTAAAGTAAAAACATCAGCATATTTTCAAACAGGAAGTGCCAACACGGAATCAAGATACCTGTCAATTAATCAATAAAACGATTAATCCAGCCATTTTTTTACTCTAATATACTAGTAAGTACTGCAGAGACTGATTACTTACAAGGTTATTTGCAGGAGAATTAAGAAAATTGCAATTGGTGTGAACCTGGCATTGAATTCTGCTTTTCAGTACAGTAAAATCTTTCAAACTGGAAACCTAACATGCCTAAACCAAATGTATCATAGATTCCTTCATATTAGTATCTACATGAACAGGATTATAGTCTGAACTCTTATCTAAACCAAATAACATTCTCAGTCCAAAAGAGGTTCAATATAGACAGGGTTTCACTGTTTTTAAATTATACAATACCGTATATCAGGATTTTTTGGCGCGTGTTTAATTTTCGCTATGTATGCAGTACATAAGAGGATGAGAAAAATAACCTCTGAGTCAAAAGGTACAACAAAAACACTGCAATTTTTCTAAATTTTCACGATACAGTATATAAATTTCATTTCTCTTTTTTTCAGAAGAACACACTTAATAGATCTACTAATCAAGGAAATACATTGGAGATAACTGTGATATTAAAAAAATTCCAGAACAATTCGTGCCTATCATATACAGATGGTTAATTAGGTGTAATTCATTTTGTATATATTGGGAATTTTAAGTATTTATGGTGCTGGTGCAAATAGGACAATCTAAAGTGGTTTTTAGTACATAACAAATTATCTCCCTTGTTTTGTCAACCTAGCCTAAACATAAAACTTACAAAGATAAACAGTTTATTTGATTTTATAAGATTCAAAATAAAATATTTTAGCATAAAATATATGAATATTAATATTTTATTTCAAATTACAGGGATATTTTAGTTTCAAAGTACTTAAGTATTTTTTAAGTCATGTACAATATAAATGAGTTAACTTACAAGGGAGATAATTTTAACATGTAATTAATTTTGTCTCTCAAGACAACTATACTTTTTACAAATAAATTATTATAAAATAGAGGTTCCAAACAGGAAATGACAGAGGAAATATGAGTTGCTTGCAAATAAGCTACTAAATGTAATTTTATAGTTTATTATATAAATGTTATTTTTGCAATACATTTGTCATGTATTCATGATATAATATTATTTGAAATTGATTTTTCCTATATTAGTATGACATTTGTAGTACATATCTTATCATTATATATATCATTTGGTTGATATGCATAGATGTAGTTCTAGGAACAACAAAATTATGAATGATATTCAAATATAAAGCAAGAAATCAAGCCTGTAATAGAGGGAAATCATGTGTAATATAATTGATGTGTAAATGTTGTGTCATGTGGAAATATTCTCCAAAATAATTAATTGATCACAATTTATGAAACCTAAGGAAAATTGAATCAATTAATATCCAGTTTCTAGTTTGTCCATAAAATGATAACATATTTACATCCATCCAAAGGATAATATCAGTATTTCTATGCCTTATACAAAATCTACCATGTGTTTGTTCTAAGCTGAAGGTTGTTTTATATTGTTTTGAACTCTATATCATTTCATAAAGTTGATTATGGATGAGAGACTATAATGAATAGGGTCTCGCTTGGGGTACCATTCCCCAACTACCAGACAACAGTACATGTATTGGAAACCCAGAAGTATTCATATGTAAATGTTGGATCATGCCAACATTTTTTCTATTTTCAATCAGTTCTTTGCCTGCAATCCCTGCATCATACTTAAACTACATATACAATCAGTAAATGATATGTCTTGTCCGAAAGCTTTTATGTTTTTATCAAACTTTTGTAGCTTTTGATACAAATTTGTATTTCCTGCCTATGTCTTGTCTTAAGTTCAAGGCTTGTCTCTGTATTATGGTCCAATATGAATTGTTCTTGAAGCATTTGTTTTTTGTTTAGTTTGTTTGATGATTTTGGGGTGAAAGAATTGAATTGTTTGTGTGGAAGTATAGGGTGCTAGAAGGAAAAAACATAACCATGTATAGTAGTATTATACATGTAAATGTGGAAGATATTCTACGGTACTTGTTTTGATCTTCATGTATAATGTTGTTAATGGGTGATTGATGGGGACATTTTGATAATATTTTGTTTTTTGTGATAAGTGTTTTTGCATTTAATCATAATTTTTGTTGTTGATGCGTGTAAATATATAAACATCTGTACACCAATAAATAGTCCAAATTAATGCAACTGTAAGTTTAGCTTTTTTTAGTTATTCATTATAGTTGCATTGAGATTTGTTTTTATACATTCTTTATTACATTGTCTTTCCAGTAAAATTCTTCACTTTCTACACTCTTTCAATACAAGCATGTCCAAATACTGGTTAGATTTTTTTTAATCATGCAATAAATACATAATGTTGCTGCTGACTTTAATTTTGGGAGTTATGTATATAATTTCAGATATATACCGGTACATATATCAAGGAATGAGTCTTATTGATTTCCATGACCTGAATTATTTACTTTTCAAAATGAGTAAGTTGATGACATAAAATTTTTAGCAACAAAAAATATCAATTTATTGGTTTACTAATCATAGCCATTCCTTACAATTAATCTAATGAATTCAAATGCTAAAAACTTTGTTTTCTGATAATTTATTTCATGACTTCATGTAAACATTAACATTTGCTTAATTGAAAATAAACTCAACTTTAAGTAGCTTTGTTACTTTGAAATGATCTGTTCTTTTTTCAATTTTAATTTACATATTCTTTCTACATGTACAATCTCTGTAACACATTCTACGCAGTCTTAAAGTGGTTGTACTGGTTATAAATAGATCTCACCAATTATGTGTTAGTCATTTGTATGGTGCAATCAATTGGAGTTTTAAGTAAATTTCAACAAAAGTTTTCTTATATAAAATAATATTTACTATTAGTCCTGTAACACAAGTCATTCTAGACCCTATATTTATTCAGATTTTATTTATTTTATGGTTCAGCAATTTAAAAAGGTCCATAATAGTGAAATTTTCAGTGGACTTTCTGCATTTATTGGTTGCCAACATTGACCTTAAATAGTGGAACCTTCAAAGACTTATATTAAAAGACTGACTAAAAAAATTGTGGAGTTGGATGCATTTTTTACTTTGTTATGGCTGTATAGTGTATTGTTGTGGCATTGTTTTACTGTGAATTTTCACTTGAAAGAGTAACAATTGTGATATTGTCATTGTGCTTTAACTAAGTGCTTTTTTTGTATGCTTTACATTATTATGTACAGTTAAACCTGTGTAAACTTCATTTCTTTGGGACTGTAAATATCACAGTAAATTCAGTGTTAACTGAATTATATAACTGCAATAAACAGTAAATTCAGTGTAAACTGAATTTCTTTGGGACTGTGAATATTACTTCAAAATACAGTGATTCCTGAATTTCTTTAAGACAGTGAATAAATATGGGTATTATGGGACAGTCTAGGAAAGACTTAATGATATGGCTGTAGTATTTACTATATATAGCATAAAATAAGAATATTATTTCAGTATTTTAACTTGTAAGATATGCTTCTGTCATAAATACTGTTGTAAAACAATTGTGTTCATTGATGTCTTTTATACTTTGTCAATCATGTATTTTTACTTTATCAAAACTTGTCATTTTCATTCTGTACGCATATCAGTACTCAAGTTTCAAATGGGCTGGCAGTTCTGATTTAATTTCGTAATATCTGAGTATATAAATAGTACCCAAAGTTACAATTTTACCAAAATATTTTAACTTCTTAAAAAAAATTTCATGACATTCAGATGTTGGTTTTTGCTTGATTTTTTTTAACTTGCAATTTTGTCACAAATTTCAGTTTTGTATGGCCACAGATTTTCGGCGTTACATGTCGTAACTTTCACAGCCTTTCATTACATTAATAATCATGTCTATGGGATTCCGTAGCCTTTTACGATTATGTTAACACCAGAGTACTCAGAAATTTATTTCCCTTCATTTATATAATCAGAGTTGTCATCAATTTCAATTATTGGTATGAATTTTTTTTTATGATATAAAAGTTCTAGATTCTTATACCCCTCATGCCATGATTTTTTTCAGCCATGGAAAAAATTATATTAACTCATGTTTTGGTCATTTTTGTTTTGCCCGCGACGAAAGTCACAAAAGCGAGACATATGCGTGCAAAGAATGACGACGGCGACGGCGTCAACTTTTACTAAATGCAGGATATTTTGAAAAACCCTTTGATGTAGGAACATCATATTTGGTCCAGTGGTAGTACTAATCAAGTGCTACCTGACGGACATAACGTTATGTGACCTTGACCTCCATTTCACGGTCTAGTGGCCACGTTAAGTTTTTCTGCTTAAGTCCATTTCTCAATAACTAGAAGTGGTAGGTTGAAAATATTTGGTATGTAGGTTGGTCTTGGGTAGTTCATGTCAGTCCGGCACTTGACTTTTGTCCTTGACCTCAATTTCACGGTCTAGTGAGCATGTTCACTTTTCTTATTAGTTCACTTAAATTTCACATCAATTTAGAGGCCAGCAGGGACGGGCGAGACATCTTTTAGGGTCATCACTTGTTTCTAAAATTCAAGCACTTTTCACTGTATTGAAGAAATAATCAAATTTGCCTTCCCATTCCTAGTGTCACTTTGTCAAAGTTGGATCAGAATCTAGGATTCTTTATAATGGCCTGTAGGGTCTGTAAGTCTTGTCGTGTGACACAGAGATTTCACGATAAAATTGCAAAGTGAAAATATTTCCTGCCAATACATGACGTCGGGGGATTATGACATCCTCACTTTGGGTTTGAAACGTCATATATTTTTACCAAAAATGCAACTTCCGGGTACAATTTATGTGCCCGGAAGTTTTAAAATTGAACGAGACTTGCAGACCCTATTAAAGCATCAGTCTTGATTAAAAATATATGATAAAGTTCTGTAATGAATATTTTATTTTTTTTATGAAATGAAGTATTAGTTCATTTAAAAAGAAGATTGCAGTTCAATAATGATTATACTTAATTACTTATTAGCAGTATTTTTCTTTCTCCATTATTTGTATTAGGCCATGAAAAAAAAATAAATTGGTTCTCAGGCCTTCTCTCATCAACTTGGACCCTTGAAAAAAAAAGCACATGAAAAAAAGCCCCTCATTGACCCTATTTTTTGCAATTTCAATAAAATAAAAATAGAAAATGACCTCCCTCACTACATTTTTGGTGGTTTTTACAATGTAAAAAGCTGCCTCATTTGTATTTTTGGCAAATAAAAAGAAGCTCATACTGAAAAGAAGGACAAAGTGGGAAAATGGACTCTCAAAGACTCTTGCGTTAAAGCAAGGTGGGGAATTAAACGAGGTTTTTACTTTATATCTCATTACTGTGTATATAATCATCCCATATGGAAAAAAAAACAATATAAACAGAATTATTGGAAAAGGAACAAGAGGACAAATGTTTCAAGTCAATTTGTGATATATTTCTCAGTGAATAATCATTCATATTTTGCATTATATTTTTGATGGCATTTAAGCATTCCAGACAATTTCCCATACTTAATACATGTGCCATGAGATTTCTTGATACTGTTACCATAGTGACAATCGAACACTTAATTTCTACTTACAAATTATGATGGTGAGAAAGATTTTTCATTGATCTTTTCTGTACCAAGTTAGTAATACATGGTCAAAGTGGAGATTATTTTAATTTCAATATAAAAAGCGGCTTTTAATTGCTAAATAAAATTATCTCCACTTTGACCGTATATAACTACAGGTGACTGACAAATGTTTCTCATGAGTTATCACATAAAATTCCTTTTGTAAAAATTTATGCACAATAAGTACATGTTAAAGGTAATATCATGGAAAATTATGGATAAACAGTGCTCAAAATAATATTTATTTTTATAAAGACAGAATCTCATAATTTGTGAATGATTATCCCTTACATCATAGTAGTACCAATTCAATTTCTGGAATTATACTCACTTTATCATTATGAAACTAGCCAAAGACATTCAAACAAAAAAAGCCTAGGAATTGAAAATATTTTTGATGTAAATATTTATTAAGGGAGTGCAAGTGTCAGGATTGAAAATTTGGACTTTTTGTTTTGAAAAGCTTTGCTTATAGGACCTAAGCAAATAATTTTGAAAATCCATGTAAACATTTTTGAGATATAACACAATAAAATTTTGGTGGGAAATAGAGTTTTGCCTCATTTTCCGTCAGCTGCTTATATGCCTTAAAATATATGAAAATTTAATTGGAAGTTGATAAAATTTTGTACAGTTACCATTTTTTTTGGCATTTTAAAGTTACTTATGGCCAAGAAAATATGATCCATGTACAAAAATATTTAACATTGTTCGAATGGATAAAACTCGAGGATATGGAATGCTTCTGAAAATCTGAAGTTCAAGCTCCCTTATTCAGATCATGCTTCATGTAAAATTTGTCTGGTATGTCAATGTCATTGGTCACTATGGAAATTATGTTACTGATATTTATGTTACTATAGCAACTACATAACGTGCTGTTAATAAATTATATTGTTTGTTAAGGAGTAAATGCTTATTGTATGAATGTAAAGGATGTATTAGTGGGTGATTAATCAAATTTGTGATACTTTGAGTAAGTGTTCACAATAAAGGATGTATATTAAAAATCTTGCTTTGGTTTATTGTGTCGCCTGCTGTAAGCAGAGTCGACACATAGGAATTACTATCTGTCGTCTTACGTCGTCGTCGTTGTCATCCTGCGTCGTCTGTCCATTTTTTAATCCACAACTTCTTCAAAACCACATGTCTGATTCCAACCAAACTTTCAGGATATGTTGGTGTAGATGTGCACCTAATACTTAAAATTTTGATTTTACAGATTTTAGAGGTTCACAGAGCCAAAATTGCTCATTTTTGAGTCTGTTGGTTTTTGAATCTGCAACTCCTTTAAAACTGCTTGTCCAATTCCATACAAACTTTAAGGATATGTTATTCACCTGGTGTAGATGTGCACCTGATACGTAGAATTTTGATTTTACATATTTTAGAGGTTCACGGAGCCAAAGTTGCTCATTTGTTATTCTGGTTAGTTAATAGCTTTAAGTCAGATTCCAACCAAACTTGCAGGATGTGTTGTTTACCTGATCTTGATGTGCATCTTATACATAATATTTTGATTTTACAGATTGTAGAGGTTAACTAAGCCAAAATAGCTCACTTGCTAATTTAATTGGTTAATGTGGTACTCTTCTATAAATTTTCAAAACTATAAGTCAAATTCCAACCAACCTATCAGAATTTGTTGATCACTTGATTTAATTGTGCACCTGGTACTTAAGATATTGATTTTACAGATTTTAGAGATTCACTTGGCCAAAAATTGCTCTTTTGTAGTGCAGGCGACACAAGTGTTCCCTGGAACACCCATTAATTTTTTTAAAGATAAGTGAGAGACTTGATGTATAAGTGATCCCTAAATGTTCATCCTGCATCAAGAGCAAATGACACAAATATCAGGAAACTGTGTATTCTTGAATAATTCACAACATTTTGAGATGACAGTATTAGGAATGTAAAATTCCAATAAATTCTACGTAACTGAGTCAAGGGTCAAGCTCATTTGTTGTGTAGGTTTATGCTGGGTATACATAGTTTATGACTGTATGTCATTTGGCCTTAACCTTTATTTTCCAGTCAGAGACCATGTTTAATATTCCTGATGTTATAATTTTTATTGTTGACTATACATTGTAATGGGTTGTTTTTTTTAGCTCACCTGACCCAAAGTTAGTGTAAGCTATTGCCATCACTTGGCGTCCGTCGTCCATCGTCAGTAAACTTTTTACATTTTCACTATCTCCTCTGAAACCACTGAAGCAAATTCTGAATATATGGGGATTTTACCATTGGTTGGCCCTTTATGGCAAATATTTTACCCCGAGCATATGCGATGCATACCTGCTTTTGATAAGCACATATGATACAAATATCAGAAAAAGACTCAACAAATTCTGTCTTTCACTTTCACAGGAGATTTATATTTTACCAAAGGATCCAATTTTAACTTCTGCCTGTGTGATTACTGGAGAAGTGTCTCCTATTCTTTATCCACGGGCAGAAAGGACAAATAGTGTTGTCGCATGGTGTGACAAAGTTGAGGTAACTTCTACCTGAAATGCCCACTTCTTGAGGATATTCGAAAGCTGCTTTGACTATCATATCTTTAATATTGCAATTTCTGAGATAGGCAAGAAGCGGTGGCTCCCTGAAAATTGTTTTACAGGGATCTAATTGTCGCCGAGTAGGTTAACCCTTTTGAATGATATTCTTTATATTTGGGTTGGCATGGTTGTATGTGACTACAAGAGATATTCTCTCTAATGTTTTTGATTCTCTGTTTCTAGATGTGAGTAGGGTTTGTCTTTCAACTAGTCTAGCTCTGGCCAGATGCAAGATATATTAGGTAAGAGGTGACGGTGTTTGCAGTCATTCATTTTTTTCTTGTTTTGAGAATTCTAAGCCATGCCACATTGATGGGTAAAAATAATATAAATATATAGCCATGTTTGTGTAACTTTTTAGGTTGTACTGTTGATCAATATTTACCAATGAATTCAGATTAAGCTGGTGTTACAGGTTATTTTGAATATGTTCTACTGATATATATTTAGCTAGAGATTCCAATTCAGTCAGAGCTTGAACATGTGTTGTTCATATAACAATGAATTCTGCTAAAGACAATGTGGAAGGCCACCATGAAAACATTTAGGTAGATAGACACTAATATTCATATCCATGAGATTTTGGTGTGGTGTAAATCGGCACAATTGAAGAACCAACCCAAAATATGTAATAAAAAGTATGGGTCACCATGCTTCTTTTTCTAGAATTGAGATCAAAATTTGATCACTTTTAGCCATTTTTTCACCTAAACAGGCCTTCAAGCAGCCCTATATTTCCTATAATTCCTATAAAATCCCTATCTTTTTAACATTGCCCTATAAACCCTATATTTTGGCTGAAAATGGGCTTTTTCCCTATATTAGCCCTATTATTTCATTTTAATAAGACCGCAAGAATTTTTGCGGTCGTATATTGGAATGGTACTGTCGTCGTCGTTGTTGTTGGCGTTGTCGTCATTGTCTGTAGACACTTTTGTTTTTGGTCAATAACTTAAGTTCCAGTGGATCAATCCTTATGAAATTTTAACACAATGTTCCTTGGCACAAAAGGAAGGCTTGGCTTAGTTTTGGTCATTGTGGCCCCACCCGTCTTTGAAAAAGGGGCCAAAAAGGGTTAAATTTGATGTTTTCTTATATTTGACTATAGAATCTTTATTATTTATTGGATTCTTATGGGGTTTCTTTCAGTGTCCTCCTGAGGAAATTTCCAATCAGTAGTATGTTAACGGATTTCACGTGGCATGTACCATTCACAAGATAAATGGGGCCCAAAAGGGGCGAATTTCAAAAATTTTAATTTTTTATTTTTAGTCCGATTTTGATGCAGTTTTTTGCAATGGATTTCTTATGAAAAATTAACAGAGGGCTGCACCATCAGATTTTTGATAACTTGTTTCTTTTCCAAGCTATGAGGGGTCCAATTGGGCAAAAATTGCAAACATGTGGATTACCTCAAATTTTTATTTTTCATCTGATTTCATTTGGGATTTTTTTCTTTAGATTCCTCTCATTGTAGGCTTTCAGTAGTATCCCAACAGATTTGGCGTAGCTCTTACAGTTTCCTAGCTATTAGGGGTCAAAGGGGCTGTAATTGCAATTTTTAGAAATATGTAAAATCTTTATTTTACATCAGATTTTGATGGGATTTTTTTCTTTTGATTCCTCTCATTGCAAGCTTTCAGAACTATGTCAACAGATTTGGTGTAACTCTTACGGTTTTAACTCTATAAGGGGTCAAAGGGGCGAAAATTTCAATCATTAGAAATATGTGAAATCTTTATTTTTCATCAGATTTTGATGGGATTTTTTTCTTTGGATTCCTCTCATTGTAAGCTTTCAGAGTTATGCCAAGTTATTTGGCAAAGCTCTTACCATTTCACAGCTGTAAGTGGTCAAAGGGGGCCAAAATTGCAATTATTAGAAATATGTGAAATCTTTATTTTTCATCAGATTTTGATGGGATTTTTATACGACCGCAAAAATTTTGCGGTCGTATTATGGTATGGCGTCGGCGTTGGCGTCGGCGTCTGTGGACAGCATAACTTTGGTTCTAGTGAACGGAT
>MJUU01071895.1:24095-40995 GCA_002080025.1 Modiolus philippinarum
CTGTTAATTATCTTTTGTTTGTAATAATCGACTATACTTAATATTTGAAGTTGCTTTTAAAGAACAAGTTACGATAGAATTGAGATATTGTCATCTTTTAACCCGTTTTACAATTCCGAGAAAAAAACCTAAATAAAGTCGACAGGGTAAGTGTCTTCTTTCATGCAGACATCATCAGTCGGTACGAAAATGAAAAAAAAATATCATTTTTCAACAATTATGCATTCATATTACAGTGCAAAATTCAGAATTACTTATTGAAACACGTTAAAGCATAGCAAAAATCTATTGTTTATTCTGGAACATAGGACAACCGCTGGGTAGACCAGAGGTCCCTTAGGGTATTTACCATCCCATCCCATTAGTCAGACTCTGGCATGACAATGTAGGCTTTTCGTTATAAAATATTCACTATGTTTATCAAGATTGTAGACCTTTAAAACTATAGAGGCTATACTCCGTGTATTGCGCGCGGTGGATGTCCTTGGTACCTAATTTGGCTTTTTTTATATTTTTGGTTACGAGTACTTTTTCCGACTACTTTCCATATTATTTGAATCGAATGCTTCTAATGCTAATTATAAAAGAATTCTCCTTGAAAACATAGTATACAGCAGAACAAAAATTGGTGTTTGTTTATGCAACATAAGTATATTTCTTTTTGTTGAAGCCACTTGGTCAATGCCACTGTTGGAGGACCAGATGCCCCGAAGGTATTCACTAGCGCAGAAGTCAGACTCTGACATGAAGATTGTACCTGGTGTTTTATAGAAATGTAAAGTCTTTATCAAAATTGTAACCCCTTGAAAATACTGGTGCTTTGTTCGGCGGAAATCCTTGGTAATGTTACTGGATTTGGCTTTTTATTTATATGTAGAAAAAAGAAGGAAACGGGGAATGTGTCAAAGAGACAACGACCCAAAAGGACTAATAACAACTCAAAACCACCATAAGATCTTCAATGAACGGTGAGAAAACCCCACACCCAACGACAGGTCGGAGTCGGAGCCTGAATAAAGAGTAATCAAGATAAGCGAAATAAACATCATCCTAGACTCTTATAGACATAAAGTAAACTAACTAGAAAAAAGACAAGACACACAAAGGCTTAATAAATTTTCTGACTTAGGACAGGCGCAAACCAGCTGCGGCGGGGTTAAACTAGTTATATTGAGCCCAAACCTTCCCCCCTATAGCCAATGTGATAAATAAAAAAAAACAATCGTAACAACAGTAAAATTCAGTTGGCAACAGGACTGAGTCAATTGTGAAAAATGAAACTGAAAGAACTAA
The DNA here is from genome assembly GCA_002080025.1 of Modiolus philippinarum. Taxonomy (NCBI): domain Eukaryota; kingdom Metazoa; phylum Mollusca; class Bivalvia; order Mytilida; family Modiolidae; genus Modiolus; species Modiolus philippinarum. Next base: position 25,389 of record MJUU01071895.1, read on the forward strand.
ATATACGGACATAAACATGAAATCACAAGAGACTACTAGCAGTTAACTGACATGCCAGCTCCAGACCCATTACCAACTAACAAAGTAAGTTATGTACTCTCAGTATACAGCTTCCACCAAGATCCCTTCGCATAATGATTTCATGCAAATACCGGAATACATAACCCGTGTCCATGCAATACAGATTTTAGAAATTTAGAATGTGTTTAGTTAAAATGCAAAGACACTATCAAAAAATCTATGTTAATACCAAAGAAGGCCATACGTAATGACTTGACGACAATACCGTAATTATAACCCTTATGAATAAGACGATTTAAAGTTTTTATAAGTTTGTTAGGCGAGTTTTTTTTACTCTTATGTAAAACAATACCGTGAAATAAGGGATGTAAAATACCAGCCTTGATTAGATGTTTACAGGTTGCATTATATTTAGGAACTAAGTCTTTATATCGATGATAAAATTTAGTAAAGGTTTTAACTAGTTTATGATAACGAAAACCCTGATGTAATAGTTTTTCAATTATGAAAAGATTCCGTTCATTAAAATCGCAAACGTTATTACATACTCGAGCAAATCGAACAAGCTGAGATATGTAAACACCATATGATGGCGCTAATGGAACATCGCTATCCAGAAATGGATAATTAACTATGGGAAAAGAAAAATCGTCCTTTTTATCATAAATTTTAGTATCTAATTTACCATTCGTTATATCAAAATTGATGTCTAAGAACGGACAATGATGATTATTAGAATTGGTTTTATTCAGAGTAAGTTCTTTAGGGTAGATGTCCTTTTAATACGTATTGAAGTCGTCATTATTTAAAGTTAAAATATCATCCAAATATCGGAAAGTGTTGTTAAACTTTCAATCAAATGCTGTTTAGATGGGTCTTGGCTGATGTTGGTCATAAACTGAGATTCATAGCAGTACAAAAAGAGGTCCTCTATAAGTGGTGCACAATTGGTACCCATAGGAATTCCAATGACCTGGCGATAAATACAGTTACCGAAACGAATGAATATATTGTCAAGTAAAAATTCAAGTGCTGAAATCATATCAATACAAGTCAAATTATTTGAGTTCTTTTGTTTTGTATTACTAAAATGTGTTTTAAAGGAATTAGAACATATAAATTTACAATCGGATTTTTTGAATGCTCATTGAATAAGACGTCTGAATTTTTCCTTTATAAGATTATATGGTAAGGTAGTGCAGAGGGTAGAGAAATCAAAACTTTCAAGGGATTCAAAAGGGGCATTATAAGCATTCAATTTATCGATGAATTTTTTAAACTCCAAAAATGATTGACACCACTGTTTTCATATACTTATAACCAGATTTTTAATAGCAGTAAAAGTATAAGTGAGTATAATAGAAACTTTAGTTGTAGAACAGTGACTAGATGACAAAATGAATCTAGATTTATACGGCGTTTTGCGGAGTTCGGGAACCCAGTACATGGTTGAAACTGTTTTACTATCAGGTTTAGCCTGTAAAGATGTGGCTGTTAGAAAATGTATGTTTGTAATTTCATTTTCCGTTAATTGGGTTAATTGAAAAGTATGTGAACTAGTAATTTCTCTTTGGAGTACTTCTATATAATGTTTACGACAAACTATGATGATGTTATTAGCAGCCTTATCAGCTGGGACAAAAACAAATTCCTTGCCAAATTCATTAAGTTTCATTTGGATGCGAGAAACGGCGGGTTTATTTTTGTTGTCATGGCGGAAATGTTGTTCAAACTGTTTAATTCGGATATCGACAATTTTCATAATAGCATTAAAGAAAGAATCCAAAGATTTTTTGTCAGTTAACGTGTTCACGTTTAACCCAATTTTTACAATAAGTCTTAAGTGAGACGTGGATGGTATTACGACACTCTTTCCAATTAATTTTAGAAGGTGGCCTATATTTTGGACCTTTCTTTAAGAAATTAATAAGCTCTTTGATGACATTGGAGCTAGGAGTATAGGCGTATTTTGAATTGTTGCAATTTCATGTATCAGGCACAGAATTGTTAATGTTTATATTATAATACAAACTTACCTGTAATTGAAGACGTACTTCCGGCTGGGTTTCTTGTATACGTAACAAATGATGGGAAGTTCTGTATTTTCGAAATAGCCAGGATTTTTTTCTTGAACTGAATGATCATTTAGAATACCAACAATATTTATAAAATCTATTCCTTTGTCGATGTATTTTATCTTTAGAAAATGATTTTGATGTTGGTCAGGACGATCGATTTAGAAAAAAGCTTAAAATAGCAGAACGCAATTATTATCTTTGTAGTTTCGTATTTAGGACTAAGGTACGAAATAGTTTCGCATTCAACAAGGATATTGTATAATTTGGTGGCAAGTATGGAACATAATTTACTTAAAAGTTGATTTCGACCATTATTTTTAGAAATGTTAATTAGATCTGCAACAGTGGTATTGACAGAACGTAATCTACGTTTATTACGGTTAATTCTACGTCCATGAGATCGCTTGTTACGTAGAGGTTTAGAAACAATATCCAAAATATTCACAGAATTGGTTTTAGAAATATTACCAATACCCAAAATATTATCATTAAGACCTAAAGGATAGACGGTTTGCAGTTTCTTAATCCAATTTAGTTCTGCTATTTTTCTGGCTTTATTGAATTTTGAGTGAGATTGTCCTGGCTGATTGGTAACGACTTCCAAAGGTTGAACTGTAATATGTTTGATATCGTGGTTGTGCTTTATAAGATGTTGATATATTATACTTTTATTCTTATTGGGTCTATGAAAACGATGCAGATGTTCCTGAGACCGTTTAGAAAGATACCCGACCAGTTTCACCGACACACTGAATTCCACAGTTAGGTTTATTTCATTTATGTAAATATACAACATTATTAGTTGTTCAGTCAATATCATTGTCAAACTGTAAATGTGTACAAAATGTACTTCCTTCTGACTTCTTTTGGATTATGGCATTTGATTATTTTTTATTCTAATGCTGTTGATGAACAATAATATTTTTCTGAAATAAATGATACCAGGGACGATACGGAAATGACGTGCAACCATCCGGCTATTTGTCACACATTTTTAAGAGTCTTTATTTTCAACCGCAAAAAGGAAAAATTCTGGTGTGCGCTATTAGAAAGGTGCATTTGGCACGAATTAAAAAAGACGAAAATAGGAGAGTGGTGTTTGCTGATCTATTATCTTTGATTTATTTTTCGCTGCGAGTCTGTATTAGATCTTTAATGTTTGACATTTTGCCTTCAAATTAGCTTTCTATTTGAATCCGTTGTCAGACGTAAATACACGCTGTACTACTACGACGTCATCAAAATTTTTGCCCCAGGAATGATAACCGGTTATTTGCCAGGAGCAGTGATATGGATGGATAAACATTACAATTAGTTTATGTATATAAATATGTGATAAATACCTTTATCATGTGCTAAGTTCAAATATCATTAAAATTTTACTCCTCGATAAAATCAGATATATTTTAAAAAAAATTGACAAAGTGGGCTGATATGACATTGTTTTCAACTGCTTCCGGTAATCATCGCATGCCTCTACGTCACTTTCCGGAAGCTTTATCACATGCAAGGTCGTGTATTTCCGTAAAAACGATAAACATTGCACATCGTCGTATCAAATATAGTACAATAACAAAATACTTAGTCTAGTACTGTATCTTATAACTATGACGATACTTTTCAGCTTAGAATTTCTTTTACAATTGAAGTATATGATAAAAATAACATTTTTCACATCATATCTTTCATCAGCCCTCGGTCAAAAAATGCTTCTTCGAGCCCTGACGGCTTTCGGGTTGGTAAAACAACCTTGGGCTGATAAAGGGTGTGATATACAAAATAACATGTAATAATCTATAATTATCACTTATTAATGCGTAATGCATAGACTTTTGCATATGCGATGAATGTATTGTTTTTCCATCCATATCACTGCTCCGGTATCATGCCCCGGTGCACACATTTTGATGACATCATAGTAGTGTTACGTTTATAATATACCCCAGCGAAATAAAAACTCGTAGTTCTATAACAAAAAGCCTTCTATGTCCATATTTATCACTTTCATCGGATATTTTCATTTTTTTTACTTTTGTCGAAATGCGATTATCCGATGAAAATGCTAAATATTGACTTGAAATGGGAGGTTTTATAATATAGAACTACTAGTATACAGATTCGCGGCGAAAACAAATAGTGTCTGATCAGCAATCTCATATAATTGTCATTTTCTAATATGTGCCAAGTACACCATCTTTAGCGCACATTTTCCTTTTTGTTGTTTAAAATTAGAATTGCTTGAATATATGTGAAAAATAGCCGAATTCATATTTTTTTTTTATTTATAAATTGTACATTAAATATGTGATAAATAGATTATAACATGTCCTTTTCCATATCGGCCCTGATATCATCCCTCGACCCGTATCGGCCCTCAGCTTACGCCTCGTGGTCGACATGACAGTCTCGGGATGATACCATGGTGATATGGAAAAGAGTATGTTATAATCTAAAAATGATATAATACTATAAACAGGGTCTTTTCGGACTAAATGTTTCTGATGTTTCATACACCACAGCTGTATACATTTATAAATTTGGAACTTCGACCAAAAACCAAAACTCAACAATGATAGGGTCTATCCGTTAGGGTATCAATAAAAACCTGACTATATTATTCTTTTTCATTCTGGTGTCGTCCGAATTATGCGTCATTTGATATTTATCGTACTAATTTCAATTGGGGATTTTTTCAAACGGAACAAAGATATATGTTTTACATTTTAAAAAATGCATTCATAAGATGTCGCAGTGAATCTGGTATCATATACATTAACAAAGATAGAAAATTTTCAAATCAATTTGAGTAAAGCAATTTCCACATCCGGTAAAGTATATATATCTATAATGCAGAAAATATTGAATTGTACCACTAAAACATTTGATAAACTAAAAAATTAGTCTATGATATATTATATATATTTCAGGTCAATGTAATGGCTGTTAAGTTTTACTATTCGTATACTTCAACCAGTTTTCTTATGATAAAATACACCATCAAGTGTTAACAAAATAGAAATGACAAAGGTACCGAAATGTACCAGCGCACATAATTAATGCCACTGCTGGTGAACCAGAGGTCCCCGAGGGTATTCACGAGCCCATTAGTCTGCCTTGTCTGACATGAAAAATGTACCTTGTGTTTCTTAGAAATTTATCAAAATTCAACCCCTTAGAAATATTGAGGCTTCCTTCCGTATATGGCACTCGGTGGATGTCCTTGGTACTGCATTTGGCCTCCTAATTCGATATTTTTGGTAATGAGTACTTCTTTTTTTACTATCTTTGGATTATAGCTTTCAATTTAATTTGATTCTAATGCTTTTGATTAGAGGGTACTCCTTGAAACAAGTGTACAGCATAACAAAATTTACTGTTAATAATGCAACTTGGGTATTTCAGTATTTTTAGGCATTACAGGGGTTTCATCCATTTTTTTACAAGCAAACCTTTAACGTTATACTGCATGTAGGTCAAACATATAATTAATGCTGTCCAAAATATTTGTTATAGAATTTCAAGTAATAAGTCACACATAAAGCAATATAAGACATAACAGTACTATTAACTAGAATCTCATTATAACTCCAATCGTCTTTCCTACGTAAAATTTTATTGGTTAACGCAATGGAAAACAAAATGTTTTTTTTTTTTTTCGCGACAAACGCATCATGTCGATTAATATATAATGACGTCAAATATGCTAACAACAATGTTTTAAGTACCGGTTTGACCCTTCCGCTGGCTTTTGCTAGTACCGGTACCAAGTCCGGCTGTCCGGAGTTCATATCGTTGTATACGTTTGTCTTTTGTCTTGTAGGCGTTTTTTCCTGTGTAGTTCCCTAACAAATCATGGCATGTAAGTATAATTTTCAGCCATTGTAGATGTTTCCTGTTATCCCTTTTATTCATATTAGTGTAAAGAATTATAACTTTAAGATATAAAAGTAATTTTTGAGGAGTTTAAATTCGGCCTTTGACTCACAAACTTTACTTAACGTCCTTCGTTCTATAATGAGTTTGTAAGTAAATCGATCGTATTCTCACAGTGATAAACTTCTTCGAGCTTCAGATTTCTCACTTGAAAATATTCAGTCGTTACAAATTGGGATCATAACAAAATTACCGAACAGACTGTCAAGAGCCGAAGTCCACGAGACAAAGAAACAAAATAGGTGGAAACCACCGGAAAATTGTCGACCGCATGGCCTGACTTTGTAAAGGCATTTCAAAGGCATGTAAAACTGGTTTTATGGCATGCCAAACCTCCCCTTCCATTGCGGTGGTGTCAGGTAACAACTCAACAGCAACTGCTTTTGAAAGGTCGTAGGCAGTTGAAAGAAATGATCATGCCAGTACTAAGTAAAAAAAACTGAATCCGAGTTCGGACCAAAACTCCAAAGACCAAGACACACTAAGGCACACTAGGTCTTATAGGCTAGTTAGCCTATATTGATCTCGACACCAGGCAAAGACCTCTATTTGGCCCTTAAACTAAAGTTTGATACGTAAGTAAAAACTGTTGCTAAAAACCTTTTAAAATGATTAAAATTTGCGAAACAATTGCAATGCCTTTCAAATTAAATGGTGATTTAGCAGTAACCTACATATAAACTAGAGGATTATCAACCATTTTCAGGAAAATAGGCAATTTTTATTGTCATTTTCTGGATACATTTCAGTCTGGCAAACATTAGCCACATTCCTTGGCCATAATGTAATGCTGCTTATTTATTAACTAATTCATAATCTTTGGAAAAATTTCATTTTTGTCAAAAAATGTGACCACATTCATTTCTAATAAAAACTGTGAAAATATTGCAAATTGTATCCCATTTTCAATAAAACAATCTAATGCGCCATATATATTGAGCCTACTTGCACCAAAAATTACTTTAGATAAAAACCAATGTTAAAAACAGTTGTTTCGGGCCCTCTTGAATAAACTTGCATCAATTATTTACTTAGTTTTTAAAAGTGTGAATTTTGTAGATTTAACAGGGCCAAAAAAGTCCTACTGTATCTACTCCCTTTTCCACAGGGGACTTATATCTGTCAAAGAAATTTTTAAATGATCGTATGAGACGGATTTGTTTTAAGCCTTCATTAATAAGGTGGTCTCGGAAATAACAATTCTGTATAATTTGTGGTAGCTCTCTCGTAACCAATCAACTATGAAACATACACTCTGAAAGCTGAAGGCGCTGCAATGTTACTGTCCATGTTAAGGAAAGTGATCATTTTGAAATGAAAACCGTTCCTTTTGTCAAAAATTTTAGTACTTAGATGAGCATTTTCTCAAATTGGAGATGTAAGTTAAAAAAGATGTAAATCTTGTGGTTTCTGTTGTTTCCTGTATCTCTAAGTTCTGGAGAATATATTAATGGGACCCATTTAGCAAAAGATGCGCCATTAATGGAAAGAACATCAGCGTCATCAATATATCTGTAAGTAAGATTGAAGGATCTTGCATTTTTTATTTTATGATCTTTTACGATTCCCTGAAAAGAAATCAGTTTCGAAAGAAACTAAAGAATGGTCTGCGAGTAGAGGAGCAAAATTAGTGCCTATTTGTATGCCAACTTGCTATTGATAAATAGCACCTCCAAATGTAACGGGCATGAATAGTTTCACAGTATGCTTGATGCCTGTCTTTTACTGCAGACAAAATTTTAGTATGTTCGATAGACAATTAAAGTAGTTGAGCAAGATGAAGATCATGCGATGTATCTTTCCTTTTATGGATTTTTGTGTAGTTTTTTTGGTATCCAATAAAGGTATGGCGGGTTTTTATTGCTATTTTTAATGTGGATATTCAAGGAGGGCGTGAAACTGCGTCTTATTCTAAAGTTAATAAAAAAATAATCTGATGAGTAAATGTCATAATGTAAAATCTTAAGCAAAGTATTTTTATTTCTTGGTAATTTTAAGCAAGAAAATGGTGTATCGACTATCATTGTTACTCGATATATATCATCATATCCCAACACCTTTTTCTTTCAATCATCTTGTGTTTAAAAAATACAACTATACTGTTTAAACGACATGAGTCCGTTACGCAAAAGCCAATAGACAAAGCATTTCCAGGAAATTATTGAAAGCACACAAAGTATTAACATTCAGTACAGTAAATCATCCATGTGGTTTGTTTCCATTGATTTATTCACTTTTTTTTTCCATTTTGGGGCCATTTAGAGCTTGCTATATGGTGTGAGGGGTCCTCACTATGTTGAAGACCGTACGGTGACTCCGAAATGCTTTGTTTTGAGTCGTTTTAACCTGGATATTGGATGTTGTCTCCTTGACATTTTCTCCATTTCCTTTCTTTCTCATATTGTGTCTGCGTCGGTACACAATAGAGTAAAGATGTTTATGCAGTTAAGAGATGTTTTGGTGTACTTGTAAATTGTACTTACTTACTAGGATCATTTGTTTTTTTGTGTATAATATATTGTATGTTTTTAATCAAAAATAGATGTAATTTGCAAATCAAGTCATTATTATTTATTTATGTATGTCATGAATACATTTTCTACTTTGAACTTTTGATATGTTGTAGAACTATAATGGAGTTTAATGAGTTAAATGGTGAATAAAAGGATATGGAGTAAATGCACATGAGACAAAGTCTCTACAAATACATGGTAAAAAAACAAGCAAAGGAACAACGCTTTTATTTTTGTTCTTCATCTTGAAGCACTCCGTCAATACAGCGCGACAGGGAAAGGTTTTGCTTGCGGAAAAGTCAATAATAAGTTCACTTCGTGATATGTAATTTTAAGTAAAATTGTCATATAGTGCAGTTATTTTCACTAAGATTCATTTTCATTTCCTTGTTTTTTTTGTTTGTTTTGTTTTTGATTTTGTTCTTGTTTTTTGTTTGTTTGTTTGTTTGTTTGTTTTTTTTTGACAAATAAAATAAATGAGTAAATCCATTTTCAAGTATACTCGATTTATTATGTATAATTGTACAACTTTCAATCAAAGGTTATTTAAAATAAACAAAGGAAAAGAAAAGAAAAACGAGAAAGATAAACTATAAACTTCGAGCTGAAAACAGGGAGACCATTCGTTTGTTTCATGAACTACAAATACCGTGAAATAAAAGCAAATTGTTATTATTACTTAGAATCATTTTTTGAGATGTTACAAGAATTCCTCACTATATTTACCAATAAACACGGGTCGAAGGGAACTTGATAAGCTTACATTATCCATCGTGTTTTTGTTTTAATATTGATGTTTGCATTGTGTTGTTGGTGAATATTATCGCAATAAACCACGGGAAATCGAACTAAAATAGTATATATATGTATGATTAGGTGAGCTGCAAAGGTATAAATGTATATGATTAATAACTTCTTTTAAAGCTATTGACATCGAAAATCCAGCATGTGGTGAGCTTGATTTGAACCCATACCTCTACGGCACCGTGAATCAGCCGTGCGGTCAACAATGCCTCAACAACTCCACACGACCACGGAACCTCTTAAAATGGTGATGGAAAATCGATGCACATTGGGGTACACTCTATGGTACACAAATCAGAAAAATAACACCATCAGTGTGGTGCCCGAATAAACTTGCCTATTTTCAGGTGTTCCGGTTTCGTAGACATGACCTACGCATGGCACCCGTCGCATGGCTATTTAAAGTCTATTCGAATTTTGTCAGTACAGAAAATAGCCCAGCTTTTTCGAATGAAAGTTCGGAAACAGTATCGTCATCTCCGTCTGTTCGCCCGTCCGTCCGTCCGTCTTTCACACTTTTCTTGCGACTCCTCCTTCAATTTTGGATTAGAATTTAATTTTGGTGTAGAATTGTTGGCAATGCGTATAGTCTGTAGATGGGCAATATGCTTTAGAAGTTTTTTATTGGTCTTTGTTCAAACAAGAGGCCCACAGATGTTGATTTTGACACATGCAGTATGACCGTCCGGCGCCGTCCGTCTGTCACTGTTTTCTTGTGACTCAAACTATTTTACATTTTTGGATTTACGAATTTAATTTTGCTGTATATTTTAGCAAGTAGTCGGTAGATGCGCAATAAGCTTTCAGAGTTTCTATTTTGGTTAAATAAAATGAATATTATGCATGGAATAAAATAAAAGACAACCAATCAAAATCTGGCAAATAATACAGATTTTACATCCATGAAAATATGTGAAACACCCTATTTAATCATCCTTTTAGTCCCAAAATTAGGAACAGCTGGCGTCGAGGACCCGAAAATCACATCCCAGATTACACTTTGACAAGAAACATAATGCTAAAATTTGGTAATAATCCGTCTGCTGAAACTAAAGTTATGTTGTCTGCAGACGCCGACGTTGCCTGCACCATGCCTGCGCCATACCACCACAGAACTTTTTTCTTGTAAGAAGTACAATTGTGAGGCGAAATCCTACTAACAAGATATGCCAATTTGAAAAAAAAAACATTTACAATTCCACACATGACAATTCTCTTCTGCTGACTTCGATATTGCATATTTCGGCATCGGATTTTGCATGGTTGCGTAAAAATATTATAAACTTCTGGAACCACTTTTAATTTGATGATTTCCAATATATGTTGAAAGAAAAAACTCTTTTTTAAAAAATGTTCCATGCTTTTAAATGGATGATATTTTCCGCCCACAATTATCGACTAGACTGAACCATTATGAAATAGGTATAGGCAGGTATATCTTTTAAGTCAGATGATAAACAAGTCTCACTTTGGCTTTTACCATGTGCTTGGACCCCTTTTGATTTAAGAAAAAAACGTACCCGTAAATGAAAATAATTCAACAAAATATTTAAACATGTAATTGAAATATGCATGCATTAAATCCAAAAGAAATACTTGAAATAAATTATTAATGTACTGCTAATTTCTATAAAATAAAAAGTCAGTGGATAACAGTTGTTCACCCCGAACAAGTACACCTTGCGATTATTAGGTAGGTCAATTCGGGTCATCTATTCATCAAGTTACTTAGTCGCCCTTAAAATAGAACAATCCAACACTACGAAATTTTTACCTGTTTGAAAAAATTAGCGAAAATGCACATGACTGCAGACTTTTGTGCATGTCGTAAACGGCGAATTCAACTGTTATCATTCTTGATATACATACCAAATATGATAAAGATCAGAGTAAAAATAAAGCTGAAATAGTGAGATTTCCATTATCTAAAGGAAGTGAAACCGATTCTAATTCACCCCGCACAAGCTTGGACACCCAGTTTTGAGGAACTGTACCCTGAAGCCTGTTATACTGGTCCTATTTATATATTCCTGGAATCCTTGGGGCCGCATAGATACAAGTGTATTTAATAGTGGTGATGACGTATACTGTTATATATATCTCAGTTTATCGGTAATTTGTATGAGTTTCCTTTGATCTCACGAAGCAATTGCTGCTGCCCGAATACGAAAAAACATTGGCAAAAAGTATCTTAGACCACGCCTTCTTTGTCAATCAGAATAAATAAAACAAAACTTTTGTGCATGTCGTAAACGGCGAATTCAACGTTTTCGGTTATGTATTATCATTCTTGATATACATACCAAATATGATAAAGATCAGAGTAAAAATAAAGCTGAAATCGTGAGATTTCCATTATCTAAAGGAAGTGAAACCGAAGTTCTAATTCACCCCGCACAAGCTTGGACACCCAGTTTTGAGGAACTGTACCCTGAAGCCTGTTATACTGGTCCCATTTATATATTCCCGGAATCCTTGGGGCCGCATAGATACAAGTGTATTTAATAGTGGTGATGACGTATACTGTTATATATATCTCAGTTTATCGGTAATTTGTATGAGTTTCCTTTGATCTCACGAAGCAATTGCTGCTGCCCGAATACGAAAAAACATTGGCAAAAAGTATCTTAGACCACGCCTTCTTTGTCAATCAGAATAAATAAAACAAAGAAATATACATCGATAGAGACTCTTTACCGGATTGTACAAATTCTTTTAATAATCAATACTAGTTAATTTCACGATTTGTTGAAAATTAACATTCATTTCCAAAATTTGCTCAATTAAATGATTTAGTTAATTACCGATAAAAAGAATATTAGAAGTTTTGGTTTTGATACAAGAAATATTGGCTCCAATAATGGACTCGCCTACAAGGGGCTCGTCCATTATTGTTCGCCAATATTTCTTGTATCAAAAACAAAACTTCCATTATTCTATATATCATCACTGTAACTGCAATAAAAGAAGCAGTGTACTTTGTATATTTAAAATCTAGTGCATATATCTTCTTAATTGATTGACGTTGTTCCTTGAGTAATGCCTGTATAAATTTGATATCACATTTCAACAATACGTTATAATAGCGTAACAAATTATATCAAATGTTGTTTAAATGCCAATTAGAAGTCTCCTTAGACAGAAAATAGGTAAAACGTGTAATATATCTTAAAATCCATGAATGGGTATTCAATTCCCCTCCTTAAAGTATTCTTTTATGTTTTATATAGTATTGTGGCAACATGGAACATGTACATGTATTGCATATTCCGTTACACATTTTCTCATTAATGTTTGTGTGACGCATTGTCTTTTTTGTGTTTTGTTTTGTTTTGTTTAAACATTAATCACTTTCCTTTGCTATTTTCCTTAAATATCTTGTTTATATACAGTTCTTGTGTTAACAGGGCTTGTCAGTAAAAAAAGAACTGCCTCTACGTTCAAAAGCCATGTAGAAGCTTCTGGTTCTTTTGTAGTAGAGATACTGAATTTTTTATAAAGGTTCTCAAAACGTATGTAATATTTTGTTGTGAACAAGCGTCTGTGTGTTTTACATGTCCCCTGCATTCAGATTATTTGTGATATTTAAGATATGTTCCAATTTAGGGCCATATAAATATTTCTTTATTTTCTAAATTTAAAATTTTAAATACATGTTGTTTGAAGTGTGTATATTTATTAATCTGTCAATCATTTTTTTTGCATGTATAATCGAAATTTACTTAATATCTCAAGTTGCTTTTAAAGAACAAGTTACGGTTGCATGGAGATGTTGTCGTCTTTTAACCCGTTATACAATTCCGAGAAAAAAACTAAATAAAGTCGACAAGGTAAGTATTTCTTTACATGCAGACATCATCAGTCGGTACGAAAATGAAAAACTATCATTTTTCTACGTATATGTAGGCATTCATATTACAGTTCAAAATGCCAAAAATACGCAAGTTGCATAAAATCAAAGGAAATCTCGTTATGTTGTACAAATGTACACGTGTTTCATTTTTCTACGTATATGTAGGCATTCATATTACAGTTCAAAATGCCAAAAATACGCAAGTTGCATAAAATCAAAGGAAATCTCGTTATGTTGTACACGTGTTTCAAGGGGTATAACCTCTCATCAGAAGCATTTGAGTAAAATGATATGGAAAGCCATACCCAAAAGTAGTCAAAAAAGAAGTACCTTTTACCAAAAATATCGAAATAGGAGGCGAAATCCAGTACCAAGAACATCTACTGAGTGCAAACACTGAATGATGCATCAGTATTTTTTGTTTAGAACTGTGATAAAAACAGTAACCTTCTATAAAACGCAAGGTACAATTTTCATGTCAGTCAAGTCTGACTATTGGCTGGTCAATACCCTTGGGGACCTCTGGTCCACCAAAATTGGTATCACTCCTTGAAGCACGTTACAATATAGCAAAAATCTATTGTTTATTATGCAAAATAGGAAAACCGCTGGGTAGGTGTAACTGCTGGTAGATCACAGGTCTCTAGGGTATTTACCAGCCCAGTAGTCAGACTCGGGCATGAAAATATAGGCCTTTCGTTATAAAGATATTTACTATGTTTATCAAGATTGTAACCCTTTAAAACTACTGAGGCTATACTCCGTGGTTTGCGCTCGGTACTTAATTTGGCTTTTTATATTTTTGGTTACGAGTACTTTTTCTGAATACTTTTGGATTGTGGCTCTCCATATTATTTGACTCAAACGCTTCTAATGCTGATGATAAGAGAATTCTCCTTGAAAAACAAAGTATACATCATAACAATATTAGTGTTTTTTATGCACCATAGGTATTTTTTTTGAAACCACTGGGTTGATGGACCAGATGCCCCGAAGGTATTCACTAGCGCAAGAGTCAGACTCTGGCATGAAGATTTTACCTTACGTTTTACATGTATAGAAATATTAAGTTTTTATCAAAGTTGTAACCCCTTAAAAATACTGGTGCTTTGTTCGGCTGATATTCTCTGTACTGGATTTGGCTTTTTATTTTTATTTGATATTTTTTGGTAATGTGTACATCTTTGTGACTTCTTTTGAATTATGGCATTTCATGTTATTTGATTTTTAATACTGCTGATGAAAGGTTACTCCTTAAAACGCGTTTACATCATAGTGTGTTATTCAACATGGATATTTTTGTATTTCGTACCTTATCTAGGTTATATTAGAATTTCTAATATGTGTACATTTTCCTTAAAATTGCAATTGTTTGTAAAATATTTTTGTTTATGAAAATACTTAATTGTCTCTTCAATGGCTCCTTCGTCAATGACTTCCGTTATTTTGAATTTACTTCATATTGTAGCCTAATTTTATATCGTGCAGAAAACTTTGTGCCTATTTGATCCAATTAGTATAGAATGGACAAATACAGTACATGTACATGTGATTTTATTTATAAACGGTCGAGTTTTAAAAACAACTATTTAATTCTTCAGATTTTAAGATCTAAAACGACGTCAAATAATACACGAATGAATTATTATAAAATGCAACTAACTCAGTTTTTCATTACTTCCTTTTAGCGGATATTTACATACAACAAATTAACCTGGCATTTTTTAAATATGATTTTTACCAAACAGGACTAAAAAGAGTGTCAGCAATTAGCGATGAATACCGCTCAAACCGGTGCTAGGGGCAACCTTGAACTTGCTATGAGGTATCAGTAATGCTCATTGTTGAAGGCCTCATGGTGACTTCAAGATGAAGAACAACAATAAAAGCGTTGTTCCATTGCTGTGTTTTACCATGTATTTATAGAGGTATTATTTGTCAAATAATACACGAATGAATAATTATAAAATGCAACTAACTCAGGTTTCATTACTTCCATTTAGCGGATATTTACATACAACAAATTAACCTGGCATTTTTTAATTATGATTTTTACCAAACAGGACTAAAAAGAGTGTCAGCAATTAGCGATGAATACCGCTCAAACCGGTGCTAGGGGCCATCTTGAACTTGCTATGAGGTATGAGTAATGTTCATTGTTGAAGGCCTCATGGTGACTTCAATATGAAGAACAACAATAAAAGTGTTGTTCCATTGCTGTGTTTTACCATGTATTTGTAGAGGTATTATTTGTCAAATAATACACGAATGAATTATTATAAAATGCAACTAACTCAGTTTTTCATTACTTCCATTTAGCGGATATTCACATACAACAAATTAACCTGGCATTTTTTTAAATATGATTTTTACCAAACAGGACTAAAAAGAGTGTCAGCAATTAG